>SKCR01040375.1:0-72153 GCA_019454045.1 Zanthoxylum bungeanum
TATAACACAATTAATCACCCAAATCAATATTTCCAAAACATCAAATTAGCCTAATTAATCATGCTCATTTACAACAAAACATGTCCAACACATTTCATCAAAAATCAAACCCAATTCATGCTCTTATGCTCTCGGTTTTTGGGGATTTTTCATATCCGATTCGGTTTCAATCCAATTAAATCCACAATCGACATAAATCAACACACCCAACATGATTCCAACTCATCCAATGATTAAAATCAAAAATCACCAAGACAATTAGGGCTATAGGCATTCGGCCAACACAAAGAATTTGGGGAAAAATGTTCCAAACATAATTTCTTCAAATTGATCTAATCAATCATCAATTAAAACACATTTAAGCATATTAATTCATCCAATTTCATTAAATCATGCTAAAAAACGTTTTACCTAAATTTTAACCCTAAATCATTTTCATGCTCAATATTGGCTCTGATACCATTGTTGGAATTCTCTAAGGTCCAATGATCATTATCAAGTAAGAAAATACATGTGAATACACGAAGAAATATGGCAGAAACATACTTACAACGATCGGTTGAGATGCGACGAAGAACACTTCAAGCTCTCCTCCATTGATGGTCTCGGCAGAGGGCTGCTCAGCATGTGGACTGCAAGGCAGTGAGCTTTCTGGTTGTCCTCCATTTTCGGTTTTGGATTGATCCATGAAGCTCTAAGCTTTGTTTGGTCATTCCTTGCTCATGAAGTGAGTTTCCTATCACCTTTGTATGGCTCCTATGTGTGCTAGCACCTTGATGATTTGCCACAAATCATCCAAAGCTTCTCCTTAGCTCTCGGCTTTTCCAGAAAACAGAAGGCAGAATTTTGGTCATTGACCGTGTGAGAGAAGAAGGATTTTTTTGGCTCCAAAAATGAAAAGAAAGAGAGATCGATTAGTTGGTGAGAGAGGAAATTGTGTATCTAATACCAAATTAATTTCCAAATTTAATTATATATTTTCTCTTTCCAAAAGTCAAGCATTAAAGCTTGCCAACTACTTCCATCAATCCATCAATCAATCAAATCAAGTGACAAGTTGTCACATCACTCTAAGTGACTAATGATTTGACGCTTGATGCGACTAGCGATTTAACGCTTCATTTGACTTGCGTGCCGCACTCGAATTCGAAATGCGAATGCGCTCGCAAACAATCCCGAGCTCGGGTTCGCTAATTCCAAATTAACGAATTTTCCGTTGCGACGCAATTAAATGATCATGCCTAGCGAAATCACTATTCATATCGCTAACGAATTAATTCTAAATTAACTCGTTCGCCCGAATTAAAATCCAATTTCAATTCCGCGTCGAAATCCAATTTCGTTTAATATATCGAATATATTAATTTATCGATTAATTCCAAATTAATCGTTATCTCTCTTTAAATGATATTTTATCCCAGATAAAATATCTCCGTAATTAATCTCAGATTAATTTTCTCTCTCATCAAATTAATCCCAGATTAATAAAAGTGCGAGTCATACGTCATCGGTGAATCTTCGGGAAGCGACCCATGAGATCCTCGGATATGTTGGCAGTAAATACGGTTGTCGGACTATCCGAACACATACCTACCAAGTAGGACGTTTTACCGATTTACAAGACAAGGTTGGCTTCTAGCAAAGCGCCATGCCTACCCAATTCTCCAGAAATATCCTTACAGGAATATAGCGATCTATATCAGGCGTAGTATACGTAGTATTGTGTATGTCGATCAAGTATCGGATGATCACGTGCTAGGCCTGTGGCTGGAATTGTGTCTGCCCCGTACGAAGCACATGTCAGATGTCTGGTAACTAGTCTCTATAATCGGATAAACCTGACCTTGTCATTTTATCCCGATGGCTGCAGTACTTAAGAGTACTAGTACCATATCCTACGTGACCATCATCTCCATATGAGTGGAGTGACACTTCCGTCTTGACATCACACCCAACACACTACGATTCTCGATATACCCAGAAGATGCGTACATAAAAACCGGTTAAAGCCCTGGACGACCAAAACTAAAGTATATTGATTGTCGCAAGTATTAGCGGTGCAAGTCTCAGGTTAAGACCAAATATACCTACCCTGATTTCGGACTTCCATAGACACATAGTCATACTACCAATGGAATTCCGAGGGGGTCTATCCAGAGCGAAGATGTTTCCTGTATCATCGGTAAAACACAACCTCCTATTACACTTGCATGAGCATCCTATACTCAAATATATGAGAATTATGTCGTTGTGCCCTCACAACGCGCACAAGTGTAATACTAGTCTTTTACGTATTTATCGATGTCCAATCTTGATAATACTCTGACTAGGGATATTTAATGATTTATCCTTCGTGGATTGATACTGTCTCATATCATTCTCAATCCAGGAACAAATCATAAGGACCTCCTATCATTTATATATCTTGGTGATCTAATCACAAATGATAAGAGTGCAATATCCTTTGTCACATAGTTAATTTGTACAACAACACCATGATCTGTACAAATAGTGACGCTATGGGTCATAATTGTCCAACAACGCATGTATCCAATGAGCTTAGGCAGAAGCTGTTGGGGTTTTCCCAAAGACACATGTGGAAGCGTGGTTCGGGCGAAATCGTAACTTTAAAAACTTTTAAACTAACCAAATAAATTATTCATTATCCAATATGAATAATTCATTCATAGTTCACCCAAACATATTATATTTGTTATCAAATAATAGTATAAATAATTTAGAAAATATCGCTAAATTTTTACTATAATATTTTTCCGCAAAAGTGCATAAAACGCATTTTTACCCGAACCGACCAACCAATACACATGGGGGCTGCCCAGGTCAGCCCCAATAGTATTTGGACAATTCATGGGCTTCCCAAACAGTGAAAAATTTTCTGTTTGGATAGCCAACACCCGGTAAGCCCGAAACTCACCCGGTAACGTCATTTTTCGCCGTTTTCGCATATTTTCACTCCGAAACACTTTTCGGAAATTATTCCAATGCCCAATATACATCCAATATATTTAAATAACATATTTTCATCACCAAAATTCTAGAATTTCCAGATCTGATCTGGGTGCCAAAAATAACATTTTTCATGCTTTAAATCCAATTTTCTCAATATTAATCATATTAATATTTACACCAATCAAAGCCACCAATGAAGAAATAAAGAACTATTCTAGGAGTTATAAGAGTGTTCATAACACTCTAGAATGGCAACAACTCATCATATGATAAAATTGAACTAATATTACACTAATATCATTAAATTTAACTTCACACATGCATATAGCCTCCAAATCCATCCTCCAAATCAAAAAGCCCAAAAAAAGAGAAAGAAATAAACCTAGAACTATTCTAGATATTCAAGAACAAGAAACAAACTTTCTAAGTTTAAGAATACTGAAGATTACCTCAAAATCTTCTAATTTTCTTAAGCTTTCTTCTTGACTTTTTCACTTTCTCTTCAAGTTTCTTCAAGAAAATTTGGGAGCTTTCTTTTGAAGATGAATTTCGACCATGGAGGTTAATGAATGAAGATAAATCAAATTTTCACTTTATATATATGTCTTAACCTAACTTGGGGGTATTTTGGTCATTTAAAGTCAAGTAATTATAATTAAAGAATTCAAATTCAATTTGAATTCTTCAAGCTTCAAAAATAACATGCCACTTGTTACCAAAAATAAAAAAATATATGTAATAATAATTACTACAAATGAATTATTTAATCTAATTAAACATAAAATTAAAGTAGAAAAATTCAAATTAAATACTTCAACCTTAATATTATTAGTAACCAATAATAATTAAACATATTTCATAACAATTATAAAATATAGATATTATTTAATTATCTAAATATTTAACATTTAAATATCTAAATAATTAATTAATATAATTATTAGTATATATATGTATTTTTATTTACACTAAATAACATAATACATATATTAATGACATGTATCAAAATCTCATTTGACAATTAATTAATATGTATCAAATCAAATTTTGTATCAAATACAAATAGATATTAATTATTAATTGACCAAAATCCCCTAATGCATATATTTTTGTTTAACTGTTTAAACGATTCGAATTAACTCATTTAATCCGGTGAAATATTATGAATAATCTGTATTATTCATAACGTGTTGCCCAAGTGCTCAATGAGTACACTTCGTATTGTGGGACTCTCTAAGTTTAGGTTTATCCGTCATGAAATCAAATTTCGTGTCCATAATTCACCCACTCATGAATTTTGACGACCACAGATAATTTCGCTAAACTATGCAAGTCGAGGTCATTGCATACGTATAACCCCTTTGTCACAGGCTATCAATATTATACCCGGGATATAGATAGGAACGTCAAATCCCTAAGGTATAATATAGTCGACTTTCAAATTTATGATCTCTAAATAACACTCGGATCTCACTTCCGAAGTATACCACGACCATGGATTTACTAAATCGCAAATACGTTCAAGATACATATGTCCTGTACACAGGACTGACGAATTCTATTTGATACTCACAGGATATCATGAGCATCAGTATACACCCAACGAACATGCGGAGGTCTGATCTAAATAGATCGGTGACATGACTGCCATCAAAGTGTGGAGGATGTCTCATATATCCACAGTGGTATCTTAAGTCGAAAGACCACTATACTACTCGACTCGAGAAGATTCCTATTGACGTTGGTGTACCATCTATTATGAAATCTTCGGTGATTCGTTCAGTGTTTATCAAATAAACACCTACATGTCTATACGAGTCTCCCAAGACTCACGATTCATTGGGATAAACCATCGGACCAAGTCTCGATATACGACATGTACTAGTCTCAATAGATTTTACTAACCGACCCATATCAGCAAATCTTGACCAGAAACTTTATTTGAGAATATACAACTTATAATGACGCTTCCCAATGTCAATTATAAACTATGTTGTAACTGTGCACTACGTTGTAAATCCTGGGTCTTTATCTAAATATACATATCACTAAATCATATTTAGTTTCAATCTAATCGTAATTAGGTCGAATACGTATATAAAAACAAGAGGTGCAACCATTAAGTAAGTAATATTATGGAAAAAAGAATTATTCGTATTCATGAATCGGACATAAATACGATTTGGATTGGCACTCCGAGCACCAACCATAACAAAAGCTCGTTGCAAGAACTACTCAATGTATATTCATAGGCTATAGAGATGAAGAATTTTGATACATACTATGGGTTCCGAAAGAAAAGATGGTCATCAGAAGCCAAGATGTAGAGTTTTATGAAGACTGGAGACATTGAAAAGTCCAAAATGTCTTTCAATTCCAGCGTTGATAGAAATCCAGACCCAAGACAAACACAATTGGCCATAGATAGGGTGCATGATATTTCAGAAGCAGAACTAGAGGAGGCATATAAGGATGTCGAGAAGGGGGAGACACAACCCGCTCGATCAGAAGCTACAGAAGAGAGTGTTGAGCAGGGGGAGCCGCAACCCACTATATTAGAAGCTATAGGATCAACAACATATTTGGATAATGACAGACCTCCTGAAACTAGTGGACCTCAGATAAGAAGATCTGACGAGGTCGGATTCCATCAACCAGATATTCGGAATCCGAATACATTCTGCTTGCTGATGAGGGGGAGCCAGAAAGTTTCCCACAAGGAAGGAAGTCACTGAGGAACAAATAGGTGAAGAAACATGGAGTGGAACTATGATGTG
Organism: Zanthoxylum bungeanum; assembly: GCA_019454045.1. Taxonomy (NCBI): domain Eukaryota; kingdom Viridiplantae; phylum Streptophyta; class Magnoliopsida; order Sapindales; family Rutaceae; genus Zanthoxylum; species Zanthoxylum bungeanum. Next base: position 5,748 of record SKCR01040375.1, read on the forward strand.
CAGAGACACAGTGAAGTGTGTTGTGCAGAAACACAACCAATATGTCAACAAAGGTGGTTACACGGGATAAACTAGAGCTATATAAAGACATAGTCGGAAAAGCTATAAGATGAAAATCGTTTCGGATGCAGTTGGAGGGGGAGAATTGATAAGAATCTAACATGTATTTGTTACAACCACCATTAATCACTTAATGGTTTTGGAATAACCACCCTTAACCACTCAATTAGTGGCAACTACTCCACTAATTATGTTGAGTTAGAAGACAAGCCATTGCCTATAAATTGAGCTATCATTTGTGAGTTCAAACATCCCAAAATATTAAGTTTCATATTAAGAGAACTTAGAGAGTGAAGTATGAGATTTTTTATAACAAAATTTGTAATCTTTGAAAATTCTATTCAAGTAGTAATAGAGAGTAACTTTTTCCTCATAAACACTCTTCAGTGGTCAGTGAATCACAACAAGTGGTATCATGAGCTTTGGTTATACATTGGGGTCGTAAAGCCGAAAAATGAAACTCAGTTGGGAAAATTCAGGTTTCGGGAAAGTTGTCAAAAATCAGTTTTGATCATACCATCAGTTTGTTCACGTCGAGACGAGCACAGTGGTATTTTTCGGCCATCAAACGGAGGTCCAGAGAGTCCGCACACGCCGAGAAGCAACTGCCCTCGTGCCCTTACTCGTGTCACGCGCGACCAGAGGTTGAAGATGCTGACGCATCAGACACGTCAGTACACATCAGCGCACAGTCAGCACCGTGTCATCAGTCATGTCAGCGCCACATCAGCGCACAATCATCGACACGTCAAAGAACAGTCAGTAGCTATGTCAGCAAGGTGTCTGACACATCAGCTGCCATGTCATCGCCACATGTCTGACACGTCATAAAGCCGGTTCCACTTTGGCCACGTCAGTATACCTATTAAATTTCATTGAGCCCCCTGAAGTCTCTGAAATTTACATTTTAACCCCCAAAATTTTAGAAATTTATAAATCAGCCCCTAAGTCGAATATATATAAAAGATAAGACATGCTTCCATAAATACATATTATATATTATAGAAAAAAGAATTATTTGTATTCATGAACCGGATATAAATACGATCCGGATTGACACTTTGAACACCAACGCTAATAATTGCATTCCCCGGAAGTGTGATAACATCTAAAATTCATTAAAGATAACTTATGACTACATTTAATCCAGTAATTTCGGAAGACGATTTTGAAGCAGGTGCCACGTGAACATAGAGAACTTGGGGGCAATAAAAGACTTGCAAATATAATTGTTCCAATCCATAGGAGTTCTAGGAGATCTTATATAGTTATAACTATGTTTTAAAGAAAGAATGCTAGTAGTGGAAGATTGCCAATTAATGCTTTTTTCTTCAGATTCCACCATAAGGGAACAAATCAATTAAATTATTCGGAGTCTCCCGTGAACTATTTGAAATAACTTCTGAAACTGAACTAAAGAGATCATGATCCCTAGAATGGAGCAATTATCATACTAGAGATAAATAGATTCTCCATTTCCCACTATCCATTTATAACACTGAGGTAGAACCGGGATTAATACTACATAAATTATGGGCTAAGTCAAGAGGTTTATTGAGGGAAGATTTTTTAATTTTTAAGGGTTTAATTTATAATTTCAGTGAGATATTTTTATTATTTATTTAGTATTAATAATTGAAATTTTTTTGAGAAGAATTGACTGCCACCTGATAAATAAGAGGCTTTCCTGACAGAAACCATGCCAAAGAGAGGAGTTGATATGTTAGTCAGTTGGGTGTTGCTAACATACCCTTGGGTATCTGATACCCAAGGGTTGTTAGATTTAAAAAAAAAAAAATAGAGTAACTGGTTGCAACAGTTGCAACCAGTTACTCAAAAAAAAAATTAAAAAATTATTTTTTATTAAATAAATTATAAAATATTAATAAAAATAAAATTATAAAAAAAATTTAGTGTAAGTTTTTAAAAATTTATTTTTATAAAATACTGATAAAAATAAAATAATATAAAAAAAATAATTTTTTAAAATACTGAAAAAAATAAAATAATATAAAAATATATTGCATATTGATTGGTGAAAGTTGCAAGTTTAATGGTAGAAGTTGCATATTCAATGGTCATAGTTACATGTGCGAATTTCGAGACAGATGCAATTGCATGTTATTGCTAAAGTTACAAGTCCAATGATTTCATTTTGCATGTTTATTGCTAAAGGTTTCATCTTCGAAATATTGCATATTTATTGATGCAAGTTGCAAGTCTAATGGTAGAAGTTGCATATTCAATGGTCATAATTACAGGTGCGAATTTCGAGGCAGATGCAATTGCATGTTATTGCTAAAGTTATAAGTCCAATGGTTTTATTTTGCATGTTTATTGCTAAAGGTTTCATCTTCGAAATATTGCATATTTATTGATGCAAGTTGCAAGTCTAATAGTAGAGGTTGCATATTCAATGGTCATAGTTACATGTGCGAATTTCGAGGCAGATGCAATTGCATGTTGTTACTAAAGTTACAAGTCAAATGATTTCATTTTGCATGTTTATTGCTCAAGGTTTCATCTTCGAAATATTGCATATTTATTGATGAAAGTTGCATGTTTGATTGTATAAGTTTCATATTCAATGGTCATAGTTACATGTACGATTTTCGAGGTAAATGCAATTGCATGTTATTGCTAAAATTTCAAGTCCAATGGTTTCATTTTGCATGTTTATTGCTAAAAATTTCATCTTCGAAATATTACATATTTATTGGTGAACGTTGCAAGTTTAATGGTGGAAGTTGCATATTCAACGGTCATAGTTGCAGGTGTGATTTTCGAGGTAGATGCAATTGCATGTTATTGCTAAAATTTCAAGTCCAATGGTTTCAATTTGCATGTTTATTGCTAAAAATTTCATCTTCGAAATATTGCATATTTATTGGTCAAAGTTGCATGTTTCCTAGTAGAAGTTGCATATTCAACGGTCATAGTTGCAGGTGTGATTTTCGAGGCAGATGCAATTGCATGTTATTGCTAAAATTTCAAGTCCAATGGTTTCATTTTGCATGTTTATTGCTAAAGGTTTCATCTTTGAAATATTGCATATTTATTGGTGAACGTTGCATGTTTGATGGTGGAAGTTGCATATTCAACGGTCATAGTTGCAGGTGTGATTTTCGAGGCGCTAAAATTTCAAGTCCAATGGTTTCATTTTGCATGTTTATTGCTAAAAATTTCATCTTCGAAATATTGCATATTTATTGGTGAAAGTTGCATGTTTGATGGTAGAAGTTGTATATTCAACGGTCATAGTCGCAGGTGCGATTTTCGAGGCAGCTGCAATTGCATGTTATTGCTAAAATTTCAAGTCTAATGGTTTCATTTTTCATGTTTATTGCTAAAGGTTTTATCTTCGAAATATTGCATATTTATTGGTGAAAGTTGCATGTTTGATGGTAGAAGTTGCATCTTCAACGGTCATAGTTGCATGTGCGATTTTCGAGGCAAATGCAATTGCATGTTATTGCTAAAATTTCAAGTCCAATGGTTTCATTTTGCATGTTTATTGCTAAAAATTCATCTTCTTCGAAATATTGCATATTTATTGGTGAAAGTTGCAAGTTTAATAGTAGTGGTTGCATATTCAATGGTCATATTTATGCGCCCTAGCACAAATATTGAGTGATTTTTTCTTAAAAATTATTTAATTTTTTATTTTTCAATTTTAAAATATTTGTTGCATCTTTTAAGGTTGAAAGTTGAATCTTAATGGTGAAATTGCATATTGATGCTGTGAAGTTGCATGTATTAGTTATATCTAACAATTACAAATTATTCAATATCATGTTTATTACTTCGATTCGATCTCGATTTCGTGTTTAATGATTATAAACATTAGGGGTGGCAATTTTTGGTAAGGATTTCGTTTATTTATTCGATTCAATTCGCTTTAACCCGAATGTGAGTTTCATTCGGGTTATAGCGAATTGAATCAAATTTATATGAAAGGTATTTAGTATGAAAATTAATTTTTATTAGTTTTTCGTGTATGATTCGTTTTATTATTTTCTTTTATCAGTTATTGGTATTTTTCAATTAAGATTCCAGTAATTATGGCTAATTACCTTTGAAAAAAATAATATTTCGGATATTAACTAAAGTAAAGAGCATGGAGGATAATTTATAAAATTTTTGTAGAAATAATTATTATTTCATATGGTGGCATCATTGCATGTAGTCTTTTATTTCGTTCTTGTATGACATTTCTTTTGTTGTAATTAGTACGTAGTAAGCATGTTGGATATTGTATATTTAATGGTCATAGTTATGCGCCCTAGCACAAATATTGAGTGGTTTTTTCTTTAATTGTTAAAAGTTGCATTTGTAATGGTCATTATTTAATTTTTTGTTTTTCAAGTTTAAAATATTTGTTGCATCTTTTAAGGTTGAAAGTTGCATCTTAATGGTTAAATTGCATATTGATGGTTTGAAGTTGCATGTATTGGTTATATCTAACAATTACAAATTATTCAAAATCATGTTTATTACTTCGATTCGATCTTGAAGTCGTGTTTAATGATTATAAGTTAATACAAAAAGATGAAACATCACAAATAATAAGCACATATTATTAATATTGATATCTATTTATGGAATACGAATTTATGTCAATATTAAATTCGGTTATAATTACTAAAGTTAATGAGCATGAAGAACAATTTTTATATTTTGTTCATAATTTTTTATTAATTACCTAAGATGAGCATTTTTTTTGAATGAACACAAGTTAATAATCATGAAATCTACTTATAATTTTCGTTAATTACATATGTTAATGAGCATGCAGATGGGTTTTATACTTTTTGTTTCTGCTTACAATTTGTATTCATTACGACAATTATTATTTCGATTCATTTATTAAATGAAACGAATCGATCTCGATTTCGTCTTTAATTGTTATGAGTTTGAAGAAATGTATTCGTTTAATAAATGGCTAATTACCTTTGAAAAAAATAATATTTTTCAATTAAGATTCCAGTAATTATGGCTAATTACCTTTGAAGAAATGTATGCATGTTTCATTATCATTATTTAATTTTTATATTTGAAGCATAAAATATTTATTGCATATTTTATGGTTGAAAATTGCATCTCAATGGTGAAATTGCATCACTCAAGCTAAGGTAAATTGAAAATTTGTCATTAGCTTAATAAACAGTGGTACCTAACTATAACTAGAGCTTTGCTCTAAATTTGTTGGATATAGCAAATTGTTTACGGAAGAACGCTATCCTTCATATATAATGCATGTCGTGTGAAGATCAACTAAGAACATACAAGCTCTCTCAAGTAAACTATGGCACGAAATTCGACTGAGATTTTGCAGAAACATGAAACCAGCAATCAAACAATCTATCATTCTATAGATGCCAAGAGTCACCAAAACGTGTTATAATATGTATTGCTAGGTTGTCTAGAAACATGAATTTTTTGTAGTAGATTCAAAAGGGTTAAGATTATCATCCATAAGGTGACGTGAGGAATCAAGAAGAAACTTATGAAACTATAGAAAAATAACAAACTGTATCCACAATTAAGAATGAAATTAATAGAAACCACAAAATTCACACAAAAAAAAAACACGAAATTAAGTATAACATTAATTTTGCTGGTAGTAAGACCAATCCAAGATAAAATAATTGTGTCATATGTTCAAACAAAACACTTCTAAAAGTTTGCATTTTAGCAAGCATTAAATCAATGAAAGCAATGCGAGAATTACAATAACTTCTCCAGATGTACAAACATCTGTTTTGACAACCAAACCTCTCTAAGCTTTTGAAGTACCACCACGGTCCCTCTCAACGCTCCACAAGGGCCACTGGATCACAAAATCATTTACTACACTTGGGACATACATCTACTGTCACCTTTGGACAGGCTTGATTGCTGCACCTATCACGAACTTTCTCAACATGTTCTATTAGTGATGTAACAGAGGAAAAGATTTCCCCACACTGCGGACACAACTCTGTTCCCCCATTACCGCTGCTGCTCTGCCTCGCCCCATCCTTTGATATCTGTAATTTTTGGCTAATTTCATTGCTCAATTTTGCCATGCCTGCTTCAGCTGATGCTCGGAAGCTTGAAGCTGCAGTAAGAATGCTCGAGGTCCACTTGGGTGAAGATGTGGCTGGAGATTGTTTGGATTTTGGCTTCTTCTCCACTCATATTTAAAAGATTCATAAACGCAAAACCAATGTCTATTTTCTTAGGGCCGGGACAACAATGTTCAGGTCCAAACCTGTGCTTACAGTGCAATCCCTACACTTGATTGTGTTTGAGAATACTAGAACCTCCCTACAGCCATAAACAAGGCATTTTCTCTTCTTAGTAACTTTGTCATAGTTTGATGGATCACAATCAACATTAACATGATTGTCCCAAGTTATGTATGGGTTCTCATCCGGTCTTAAACGAACCCCATTGGCACAAAGCGGACAAATTACAACTGTGACATCATGTCTCTCAGCTTTTGAACATTGGTGTTGATTGTAGCTTCGATGCTCCAAACAAAATACATGTCAAGGTTTCATCATTACCATTAGCACATACCAATCTAATTTTAGCAATCTACCTTTGTATCAATACCAACCTAAGTTCATAAAATACGCAAGAGTTCATCTTTAGTCAACACAAACATTGACCAATAAGGAACATACAAAAATTTCACATAAATTTTAAATTTTACTCACAATCCAATGTTCATAAATCTTCGGAAATATACCCACAAAAAGAAATGATGAGATATATACTTGGAAACCCTCATTCACTGTGTTTAACTGCCAATTGAATTTGACAATGGGACGTCGCCAACTCTTTGGATCCCACAAGATAGTGGTGTTAAAAGAAAATCTTGATATATCAACGTGAAACCTACGATAACAAATCACCTAAGATAAGTAAGACATTAATCTGCAACAAAAACATGAGAAACAAAATCAAACCAAGCAGTACAACAAGTTTGGTCAAAAGAAGAGTGTACAGACAAGAGTAAAAGAGAATAAGAGACTCATAAAATGCACGCATGATATCAGAAAATTTAAAGGATGGATGCTGGAATCGATATTTTTGAAAAAGCAAATCAAGCAAATCATTTACGCAAGTGTTACTTGATGAAAAAAATGAAACTCTAATGATGACAACAGTATTATCAAGGCACTTTTAAGATAGTAAATTGGGTAACAATAAACAGAAAAAAGTAGCCAACTCTAGATATTCAATAGATCCACCAAAATCATTAGTGTCTATTAATCAAAACAAAAGAGCAGAAGCACACAAAAGGTCAAAGAATCCTACAAATTGAGAACTAATTAAATTCTACTGACAACTAACTAAGCATGAATTACTAAATATTGCTAATCAATATGCATTTCTCTTGTTAAATTAAATTATATAATATGGCATAAACTCTAACCCAATCATCTCCGGCCTCACTAACATTTAGAAAATAATGTGACAAAAATGTCTTTTATAACAATTTACAAAAAGAGAACAGCCAGGACAATAAGCATAAACAGCTTATGGTAACGATAATACCATGCGATCATTCAATATCAAACAATCATACATAAGAAGGGATTAGCAATTAACAAACAATATCACAACCTTTAGAAATAAAACAAACATTAATTTTCTATTGATAAATGAAGATAACAATGGATCAGCTGCTGCATTGGATGATGAAACTACACAAGAAGAGCCCCCATAAAGGAAAATAAAACAAACATTAATTTTCTATTGATAAATGAAGATAACAATGGATCAGCTGCTGCATTGGATGATGAAACTACACAAGAAGAGCCCCCATAAAGGGACTGTAAATTTTCCCCTCGCAGCTCTTTCCTCAACAGAGTAAGTGTTCAAGTTAAGGAATTCACAGCATTTTGTCAAATCTACATCAGGATTACATTTTGAGAGGAAACCTTAAAAAGTGTAGGAATGCCTACATCAAATGCAAAATAGAGAAATGTATGGGTAGCAAAATGTCTCGTATATTGTGGGATCATGAAAACACCTTAAAGATGAAGAAATATTTTAAAAGATCAATAAAGACGAAAATCAAACTCAATTATCATGAAAATGATTTAAAACTCCGACAATAACCTCAAGTATCAACTCAGTTCACCTCTTTGGCAACCATGAAAGTTAGATCCAAAGCATTAGGATGTTGAATGATTCAGTAAATTATATCACAATCAATAAATAATTCAAGAACAGAGCAAAGCAAGAATCAATTAACAAATAATTCAAGAACACAGCAAAGCAAGAATCAAGAAACCCTTGTTTCAAAATAAAAGAATCAAGAAGTTCTGAACACAAATAGATCTCTGGGAAAAAAGATATCTTAAATATATTTTCATGACTGGACAAACCTTCAAGCAGAAAGCCCCAATCATCAAATCCAATGTGCCTCTTCCCAACGGAAAATACGTACTTTATAACCCAATTTATACAAAGCAAAAAAAAAAAAAAAAAAAATCAAACTTCCATTAATCCAAACTCACAAGAGTTAACCTTTTGGTTTTTAGAGACTCCTTTTCTTGAGATTATAATTTTTATCCCCATGGCTTTCTACACGAACACCATCGGGTACTGCTGCTGTCGTGTGGCGTCACGCTCCCTCGCCAAGTACAATTTCCACGCGAGCCCCGGCCCGGCCGAGCCGATCTGGTCGAGAAGCTCGTAATCCTGTAACGGCTTCGGCCCGCTGACCTCCTGTACGGTTGTTTCAACAGTCTTTCCGAACACTGCAGCGATTTTGGCTAGGGATTGTGTTAGGGTTTTCATATTGAGAGACATTTTGATTAAAAAATCAAAATTAGGCTTGAAATTATAACAGAAAAATTAATTTGAAAAAAAAATGAGGATCAAATTAGAGAAGAAGCTGCTCTTTGTTCTTTCTAGCAGAAGGAATGATGAGTGAGAGAGAAATTAGGTCAAATAAAAAAAAATGAGAAGTGAAACCGGATTTACCGGTTACTATAAATTTTATAACATTTTTTTAATTAATTTACCCCTGGGTATGTGATACCCAGGGGTACTACAGACATGCCCTAGTCAGTTACAACCATCCAATTTGGATTTGATGTATTATCAATAATGAAGGTTTAATAAAGTTCATTAGCAAGATACTTGATATAACTTTTTTTTAATCATGTCATAGGTCTTGGACATATCTAATTTAAGAAGAATGTTCCCACTGTCTCACACGTTTATCAAGATACTGGGCCATCGCTTGAGTAATATTGATATTTTCAAAAATACCGCGGCCTGGAACAAACGCCCCTTGTTCCCGAGAAACCAGCCGAGACAGCAATTAAAGTCCAAAGATCAAATCACTTGAGTCGCAAGTTACAAATGTTGACTTATTAATGAACCATTAAAAGTTAAAACAAACGCTCTACTATATTCTATGGTAGAATTAAATTGCTCTACAGTATGTGAATTGAAGAAAACACAGCATAAAGCGACAACGTTTTTGTAATTTTAATAATTCTCTTGTGGATCCCCATGGTAGGTTCTTTGTGTGCCCGTGACACGTCCATTCAGAAATCAACCTCCATAAAGAATTTACAAGAACATGTTGTCCCATTTTGCTTAAAGAATGAATCACTCGATTCTTTGGTTTTTTTATTTTTCAGTTGTTGAGTCTTTATCAATAAACAGAACCAATAAGTCGTGTTAATAAATGAAAAAAGTAAGCGTAATGTCCACTAAGATTGTTGATCTATAATAATAAACTTATTTCCATCCAAATAGATTTAGATGTCCATTTATGAAACAATGAGAGTTATTATTTTTTATTCATTTCTTTATCTCAACCCTCAACATGCACATGATTAAGAATCAAATAAACAAGCCATGTATAATATGTCCTGGATAAATCCACAGACTGATGCTCGGGCACTGGCAAAGAAAATGGAAATTTGCCGATCCCAACCTCATAAACATCCAAAAATTTGCCGACAAATCTCTCTGACAGCTAAACATCAAGAACACACATGGATGCATGTAGTTATTCTATGGTTAATAATAATTATGACGTGTTACATCAATGAAACTGACTCATGCATGCTACTTGAAACCCTATAAAAAAAAACTCCCTCACCCTTGGCAAATCTCCACAGCAATCTTCTAGGACTTTAGAGATGGGTTCAAAAACCTCAGCTTCACTTGCTCTCTTTCTCGCAATCAACATTCTCTTCTTTGCCTTAGTCAGTGCTTGTGGCTGTTGCCCTTCTCCTCACCCAAAACCCAAGCCAAAGCCGAAGCCGAAGCCGAAGCCCAGCCCTTCAGGGGCTTCCTGCCCCAGAGACGCCCTTAAACTAGGTGTATGCGCAGACGTGCTTAAGGGTTTGCTCAATGTAACTATTGGCACACCACCTGTAGCTCCATGCTGCACCCTTATCCAAGGCCTTGCTGATCTTGAGGCAGCCGTTTGCCTTTGCACTGCCATCAAAGCCAACATTTTGGGCATCAACCTTAACGTCCCGCTTGCGCTTAGCCTTCTTTTGAACGTCTGTTCAATGAAAGTCCCCCCTGGTTTCCAGTGTGCTTAATAATTTTCGCTAAATAAGTGTGTGGTGTAAGCGGTAATTGCTGGTTTAATTTTGTTTTATACCGTGGTTTGATTGTGAGCTAACTTGCAGTGAATAAGTTTGATTTGGTTTCCTTAGTGTTGTTGTTTGCTTGTGTATTTTTTTTTCTTGTAAATGAAGAAGAATTACTCGTTTATCAGCTATCCATATCCCATTGCATTAAACAAAGATTTCACTTGATTTTAGCAAAGCATCGTTATCTTCATTTACAAAAATTATTTATTTCTATAATAATTGCTAGCTACACATACTTCATAAAGTAAGTCTTCGATTCTGAAGAGTAAGAGAAATTTATAATGAATTTGTTTGAATCAGGAAGTTCTAGTTGTCTTCTTCCTTGAGCGAATAGGTGGTATCTTCAAAAGCACTCGACATTCAAGTTAGATTGTATTTTTCTTAAGGCCAAAACAAAAAGAGCAACTGCTAGTTTAGAAGAAATATAATGAGGTTTCTTCTTCGAAATAAAATGGCCAAAGTCCGTTTTTGATGAATGAAAGCTCTAGTTGATATTTGCATTACTTGTTTTGCTTTGTTGTTATGAGTGAAATTTTTTATTTTCAACTTATATTATTTATTTGGAATAATCCAAAGATTCGTTCTCCTTTAGATTATTTCGGATTATATTTAGGATTTCATATGATTTTATCAACCTAGAAAAAATCTAGCCAAGTAATTAATTACTCGATTCTTATTTTCACAAAGTTCGACGTGAATTTCAATAGTAATATATTATACTTACCAATAATTACCCTCTAATTAATCAAGCCCAATTCTCTCGGCAAGATTTTTCCTCTTAAATTAAAACTCACTTGTGACTTACACCTACCTTTGGGTATATATTATAAAAACGAACAAAAAAATTATTATATTTAGATGCTTACGGTTAACCCTCGTGAATTTTCTTTGTCGCATCCTGCCTGAAATTGATAACATAAAAAAAAATATCATAAGTGACAGGTCATTAACCATTTAATATAATTTTGCAAAATTCGCTTGTGATTTGAGTAATACTGAAACTCCTTAGAGCAAGACAGAGGGATATTCGTTTAACGTTGCCGTACATATAAAAAAAAAACATGTGAGCATGGGGACCAAGGATCTATTCTTTTCTCCTTGAGCAATCGTGACGCAATAAATCCCATAGAAACAGACAATTCTGAGCATTTCGAATTCGGTATTGAATTAAATTTTTTTAATATATATTTTTATAAATTATAAATTATAATTATTGTATAATAATTTAAATATAATTGAATTTTAATAATATTGATTATTATTATTATTATTATTATTATTATTATTATTATTATTATTATAATAATAAAAAATATGAAAAACTTATAACCCAACACTATATTCAAATTCCATTTTCAAATGTACCTGCGTGTCCTTGCTAAGAATCAAACTTCATTTTCATTATTTATTGTAAATCACAGGCAGTGGCAGAACAAGATTTGATTCAACTGGCGCCATAAATGCTGAAATTATAACTTTTTGTTTTTTTTTTTAATATGAAATTCATTTATATAAAAAACATCATAATGAGCTCGAATATAAACTTAGAAAATCCTAAGACTCAAGCTATGTTAGGATAACATCTAACAACATAAAACAATATATGTACTAATTGTTTCCCGTAACTAAAAAGTACATATTCACTCCTAAAACTACTTAGAAACATGAGGAATTACGGGACCGACCTGGTCTCCCTATCTCAACAGCCTCCCTACCTCAGCCTTAATGCAAAAGGCCGACAATGATGACCAAAATAGTGACGATAAATTTATGCATAAACTAAAATAAATTAAATAAGACTTTTTTTTATTCGGTAATATTATGTACGTAAATTTTTTTGACTCCATTATATTTTAAACGAATAGATGTATGAAAGAAAATGAGTGGCTAATTTAAAAACTATATACAAATAATTGGTAGAATATAGATTTAGGCTCATTTTATTCTTAAAATTTTTCCAAGCTCCTGATCACAAGCACAGTATAATTCACCAAGCAATGTGCCATCTAAAGCATATTCTTTGTTTTACACAATATGATCTCCATCGTCTTCTTACGAGTAAATTAAAGAGTTAAAATTCATAGCAAAACTGATTTAGAATAACAGTGATGTACGATATTTTCTTCTTAAGGAATTGGTGGTGTTGGTTGAAAAAAATAGCATTCATATTAAGTTGAGTTTATAAAGACCACTAAATTAAATACCATGATTTATCTAATGTGGAACTCATGTGGATTCCGCTTATCTCTTGACTATTGATTTAATATTCAATATAAATTGAGCTCAACACCGGATTCTAATTTGTTTAAAAAAAAAAAAGAGGGAGAGAAAATCATTAACAATAACATTGAAAATAAATCAGACATTCTACTTATCAGTGCGAGAATACCACTAGAACCTTGAAATTATAACATCAAACCCTAAATAAAGTTACAGCAATAAATGAAACCCTAGTTGGAAACTAAGACCATGATCTATGCTAAAAATTTGGAAATGATAACGTTGTTACTATGTAGTACACTTAAAGAGGAGGACATACGAAACCAGGAGGAGGAGTCTTTCCACAAGTTATCAATGCCTGGAGAGCAAGAGGAATGAATATGTTCAAGTTTAGAAGCTTGAGCCTTATAGTGGTGCAAAGACAAATGGCTGCTTCAAGTTCTAGCAGCCCTTTTAGCACTGGGCAGCATGCATTCTCAACAGGATTTCCTAGCCCTATGTGCACCAAACCTCCAAGCACATCCACACAAAGCCCTAGCTTAAGTGCATTGATAGGACAAGTGGGTTGAGTTGTAGGTGGAGGGTTAAGTCCTGGAACATTACCACCTCCGCCTCCTCCACCTCCACCGCCTCCGCCAGGAGGGGTGTAAGGTGGATAAGTAGAAGGTGGTTGGATTGTGACAGGAGGGTTTGTGATAGGAGGTGTAATTACTGGAGGGTTTGTAATTGGAGGGACTGTAACTGGAGGTGGGGGGAAAATAATCGGAGGGGCAATAACCGGTGGCCTTTTAGATGGTGGTGGTAGTTTTGGGCGGTGGCCTGAGCCTCCATGATGTGGTGGGTGTTTGGTGCTTGGTGGATTTTTCCTCGGGGGGCTTGGCCGGTGGAATGGGGGATGTGAATGTGGCGGTTGACAAGGAGCACAAGCATATATTGGTGGCAAAAACATTAACATGAAAATAAGGAAGATGAAGAACATACTTGTAACCTCTGAACCCATGGCTTAGCTATAGCCTATAGGTCTTCAATAGGTCACTTGCCACTTATTGTTTCTTGATTGTGATAGTGTTAATCATAGCATTTATTTATAGTTGAAGTTTGTATGTGTAACCCGTGACTTTGGTAGTTTCAATACGAAATGGAGGAAAAAACTTGTACTATCAGACGAAGTTGCATAAAAAAATGGAAGTATGCAGAATTCCAAGAGTGTTATTGTGGAATTTGGAGTATTGTTGGTCCACTGCAAATTTCAAGATTCAGTCCGTGACTTGGCTCGTTGAGTCCGTGACTTTGGCTCAGGTGAATCTGTGAAGTTAATTTCAGAGCCTGTTCATTTCACATATTTCCAGGACTAGATAACTTCATCTGTTATATAAAAAAAATATTCATCTGTTCAATTGTAGGGGAATTATCATTATTACGCCTGGAGTTGGTCAAAATTCAGTTATCCTAGAAATTTTTTAAATTTTCACCCGTAACTGATAGTTATGTATTAATTTTCGTCTCATCACACCTGTACTAATATTATTTTAGCGTCAGTAAATGAGTTTACCGACACTTTTATAATAGTGTCAATGTTGCTCGAGCCAAAATACACTGACGCTAAGTTTAGTGTCAGTAAAGTCCTGACACTGTAGTATCAATATATTACTGACACGATAAAGTCAGGAAAATACTAACACTTTTCGGTGTCAGTAATTTATGTAGGATATCATTGGCACAGAAACATCACAAAATTACTTATGATATTGTTAGTTCCATTTTTATTGGCATGTGTCCGTGACAAAACAAGTTCAATTGAGTTGTAATCTATCATGAAGATCTTTGTGCAATTGGACTGATTTTTGGCTGCTGTGCATCAGACATGCGTTCGTGGTGCGTTCGTTGCAGTGTTCGAACGATTGGCGTTAGTGTGCGTTTGTTATTTGGTTCGAATGTGTAGCGTTAGTGGCACGTTTTCCATTGGGTTCGAACGAGATCATCCAGAGAGCAAACGTTCGAGGCACGTTCTTGTTGGGTTCGAACATGATCATTCCAGAGAGCATCCGTTCGTTGTGCGTTCGAGTGGAGTTCGAACGAGTCTTTCCAGTAGGCGCGGTCGTTGTTGTTGCATTCGAGTAACCGTTCGAACGCGACTGCGATCTGGAGCGTTTTGTGCATTTTCACCTTGAAAAAACCCTAGTTTTCACCCTACTATAAATATAACATGTAGCCGCCATCCCCATTTGTTGAAACACATTATCCTTGAGCCAAAATCTCTCAAAACTTTCAACATTTCTTGAATCATGTTGGACAATTATGACCCATAACATCACTATTTGTAAAAGACATGGTGTTTTTGTACAAATTAACTATGTGACAAATGAAATTACTTTTTATCATTTTGTAATTGGATTACTTGGATAATAAATGATAAAAGTCCATATGATTAGTACCAGATTAATAAGATATGAGACAATATTAATCCACGAAAGATTAAGCATGTTATTAATCAATCTAATCCAATATAATCTGATAATTAGGACCCTCCAATGTTCAAGCAAAGATTTGATTTTGCTCGAGTCAAACTCGTTTTGCGAATAAGTACTTACTTAAAGTACGAACCAAATTAAATTAAAACTACACAATTAAATCCAATTCAATTTATATTTAATTCTAATTCGCTATTTAATTCAAATTAAATATCACACTTTATTAACGAACCTTTACGACTTAAATTCCAAATTAATTGCAACGGGTCTCAAAGCCCGATTACCGTCCAACGTTAATTTAATTAAAGTCCAATGGGCTTTTAATTAATTTCTTAAGGCGTGGACTTTTGGTCAACTCGGGTCAAACCGAATAAAACCAAAATCCAATCCGGGAGTTACCCCATAAGCCTAGAAATCAATCTTGGCCCATTAGGCCCAATTAAACTTTAAAGGTCCATTAAGTCGCATTTGGGCTTTATGGATGCAGTTTTGGGCCCAATTGGATCCAATCCAATTTGCCTAAACCCAACTTTGTAAACAAAGCCCAATAAGCCCATTTACAAACATTTCAAGCCCAATTTCCAAAATTAGCCCAATTAACCAAATACTAAAATCTAATTTTACAATTTAATAATCAAAGTGCATAACATAATTAATACCCAAATCAGTATTTCCAAAACACAAATTAGGCTTAATTAATCATGCCATCGACATTAAAACATGTCCAACACATTTTAACAAAAATCAAACCCAATTACATGCTCTTATGCTCTCGGCAATTTGGGGATTTTACGTCCGATTCGAATTCAATCCAATAAATTTCACAATTGACATTAAATCATCATCCCGAATGATTTCCAACACATCCAATTGTCAAAAATCAAAAATCCCAAGACATTTTAGGGCATCTCATTTTCGGCCATGACCAAAATATTGGGAAAATTTGTTCCAAACACAATTTCAACAAATTAATCCAATCAATCCTAAATTCAAACACATTTAAGCATACTAATCCATCCAATTTCATTAATCATGCTCAAAATCAAGTTTGCCCAATTTTAAGCCCTAAATCAATTTCATGCTTTTAACCAAGCTCTTGATACCATTGTTGGAGATTATCTAAGTCCTAAGGATCATAAATCAAGCATGAAACATAAGTGAATACATCGAGGGAGTTGCGGAATACTTACATCGATCGGTTGAGCGACGATTTGGGCAACAAAAATTCTATTTTCTGCCTCTTCACTGTCACGGCAGTGGGCTGTAGGTGCTCACTGGTTTGGCCTCCATTTTGGTCCTTCGTCAAGCTCCAAGCTTCGTCAAAAAATGGTTCCCGGCTCATGGGTGGACTTCCCTATCACCTTCGCATGTCTCTCGGAGTGCTAGCTCTCTTGATTTTTGCCACAAAAACCAACACACTTGCTTCCCTCATTCACGTTTTTTTCAAACCAGAAAGTTTATTGCCCCTTGGGCGTGAATGACGATGAGAAGAAAGAGAGAGAAGAAGTTGAAAATGTGTAATGTATTATTGATTTCTAAAATCAATTTAACATATACCAAACATATAATAATAATATATGTCACTCAAGCTTTTAAAAGCTTTTCAACAACTCCCATCAAGTCACATCTATCAATCAAGTTGTCAAGTCACATCACTCAAAGTGACAAGTGATTTGACGCTTGATGTGACGCTAGAGGCGACTAGCGATTTGACGCTTGATTTGACTTACGTGCCGCACTCGAATTCGAAATGCGAATGCGCTCGCAAATAATCTCGGGCTCGGGTTCGCTAATTCCAATTTAACGAATTTTTCGTTGCGTCGTAATTAAATGATTACGCCTAGTGAAGTCACTATTCACGTCGCTAACGAATTAATTCTAAATTAACTCGTTCGCTCGAATTAAAATCTAATTTTAATTCCGCGTCGAAATCCAATTTCGTTTAATATATCAAATATATTAATTTCTCGATTAATCCCAAATTAATTGTTCTCTCTCTTTAAATGATATTTTATCCCAGATAAAATATCTCCGCAATTAATCCCAGATTAATTTTCTCTCTCATCATATTAATCCCAGATTAATTAAAAGTGCAAGTCATACGTCATCGGTGAATCTTTGGGAAGCGACCCATGAGATCCTCAGATATGTTGGCAGTAAATTCGGTCGTCAGACTATCCGAAAACGTAAGTACCTCGTACTACGTTTATACAGATTTACAAGACAATGTTGGCCTCTAGCAAAGCGTCATGCCTACCGAATTCTCCGGAAATATCCTTACAGGAATAAAGGATCTCTATCAAGTGTAGTATACGTAGTATTGCGTATTTCTGTCCAGTATCAGATGATCACATGCGAGGCCTGGGGCTGGTACAGTGTCTGCCCCGTACGAAGCATATATCGGATAACGAACAACTAGTCTCTTTATAATCGGATAATCATGACCAAGTCATATTATCTCCGACGGTTGCAACCTTATTAGAGAGCCAGTTCTGTATCTCTGTGCGATCATCAACTCCATATGACTGGAGTGACACTTCTGTCTTGACATCACACCCAACACACTACGATTCTCAATACCCAGTATTGGCGTACACAGAACCGGTTAAAGCCCTGGACGACCTCAACCAAAGTATATTGATTGTCGCAAGTATTAGCGGTGCAAGTCTCATTAAGACCAAATACACCTACCCTGATTTCGGACTTCCATAGACACATAGTCATACTACCAATGGAATTCCGAGGGGGTCTTATCCAGAGCGAAGCTGTTTCCCGTACCATCGGTGAAACACAACCTCCTATACACTTGCATGAGTATCTTATACCCAAATATATGAGAACTATGTCGTTGTGCCCTCACAACGCGTACAAGTGTAATACTAGTCTTTTACGCATTCATCGATGTCCAATCTCGATAATGCTCTGACTAGGGATGTTTAATGATTTATCCTTCGTGGATTGATACTGTCTCATATCATTCTCAATCCAGGAACAAATCACATGGACCTCCTATCATTTATATATCTAGGTGATCTAATCACAAATGATAAGAATGCAATTTCCTTTGTCACATAGTTAATTTGTACAACAACACCGTGGTCTGTACAAATAGTGACGCTATGGGTCATAATTGTCCAACAGGATAGTATGGCGTTGAGTGGAGTGAAGGCTTTGAATGTTGCTGTTGTTAATGTTGAGGGTACGTTGAACGTGAGTCTATTATTAGGGTTTTCTTGTTTGGCCGTGAGAGAGAGGAGTCTTAGGTTTGCAATTTTGAGTTGTTTTTATAGTGGGCCATTAGGGTTTGCATGGATTATTTGAAAGGAAAGAAATCAATTAATAAGGGAGGGATTTTATTTAATTATTTAAGGAAAGAAATTATGTAATTTAGGAGGGGATTATTTAAATTAGGGGAGTGATTTGTTTAATTTAGGAATTGATTTATTTAATTTGGTATTAGATTTAATTAGATATTAATTTAATTTAATTTCAATTTAATTGGTTTTAATTTAATTTCAATTTAGTTGGTTTTAATTTAATTTAATTGGTTTTAATTTGTGACATGCATTTTAAATGTTTTAATTATTTTTTGGATTGGGCTTGGGTGAGATGGGTTTGGTGTGTGTTTAGTGGGCTAAGGGTGTGTTTTAAACAGAGGTCCAACAAGCGAACCCGAAGCTACTCCAGCGAATCCAACAAAAAAAGACTTTTTCCCTTCCGATGTCCGTTTCCCGCGGCTCCCGTGACTTAAAAGGTAGTGCCTCCAAATGAGACTCATCATCGGGTCTTACATGCAAAAATGCAGTTCCTACAGTCGCCCCCACTTTGATGGGACTTGTGTAATGTGTAACAGTGACAATCCTATCAAAGTTATGCAATGCATTTTTACTTACCTGGCTCGCCAGCTGCCACCTGACTTGCCTGCTGCTCTGCTGAACTGATGATGCAGTGGACCTCGATCCTGGGACGCATCCTAATAACTGCAACTGATGTGTGGGCCTCGACCCTGGGACACATCCCCAAACTGGAACTGCAGTGGACCTCGATCCTGGGACGTATCCCAATAATTGCAACTGACAACGGGGGCCTCGACCCTGGGATGCATCCCAATACCGCTGACAAAATGGGCCTCGACCCTGGGATGCATCCCAAAAACTAAAGGTGTAGGGGGCCAACGGCCTTGGGACGCATCCTGATAACTGCAACCGACAACGGGGGCTCACGGCCCTGAGACTCATCCCGATAACGTTGCCAAAATAGGCCTCGACCCTGGGGCACATCCCAAAAACCAAAGGTGCAGGGGGCCAACGGCCCTGGGACGCATCCCGATAACTGCAACCGACAAAGGGGGCTCACGGCCCTAGGACGCATCCTGATAACGCTGCCAAAATGGGCTTCGACCCTGGGACGCATCCCAAAAATTATTGATGATATGGGTTTACAACCCTGGGATGCATCCCCAAAATGCTGATAAAATATGGGCCTCAACCTTGGGACGCATCCCCAAAACTGCTGAATCTGATGGAGTGGGTACAACCCTGGGACACATCCCCAAAACTGCTGATACTGATGAAGTGGGTTACAACCCTAGGACGCATCCCAAAACTACTGATATAATATGGGCCTCAACCTTGGGACACATCCCCAAAACTGCTGATACTGATGAAGTGGGTTACAACCCTGGGACGCATCCCCAAAACTACTGATATGATGTGGGCCTCGACCCTGGGACGCATCCCCAAAACTGTTGATGCTGAAGAAGTGGGTACAACCCTGGGACGCATCCCCAAAACTACTGATACTGATGAAGTGGGTTACAACCCTGTGACGCATCCCCAAAACTACTGATATAATGTGGGCCTTGACCCTGAGACGCATCCCTAAAACTGATATTGATGCTGCTGCGGGCCTCGACCCTGGGACTCATCCCTAAACTGATGCTGATGTTGATGTGGGTCTCGATCCTGGGACTCATCCCCAAAACTGATACTGATGCTGTTGCGGGCCTCAACCCTGGGACTCATCCCCAAATGATACTGATGATGACGTAGGCCTCGGCCCTATGACTCATCCCTGAAACCGATACTGTTGTGGGCCTCGCCCTGAGACTCATCCCTACAACTGATACTGATGATGACGTAGGCCTCAGCACTGGGACTCATCCCCACAACAGATACTGATGATGACGTAGGCCTCGGCCCTGGGACTCATCCCTGAAACTGATGCTGATGTGGGCTTCGACCCTGGGACTCATCCCCAAAACATGATACTGATGTAGATGTGGGCCTCGCGCCAAACCGGTACTATATGGGCCTCGCCCGCAGACTGATAGAGATGTGGGCCTCGCCCGCTGGCTGATACTGATGTGAGCCTCGCCCGCATACTGGTACTGATGTGGGTCTCGCCCCCAGACTGATACTGATGTGATGCGGGCCTCGTCCCAAGAGTGCCATACCAAGCGGGACTGATTCTGATAAGGATGTGGGCCCCGCCCTCAGAGTGTCATACCGGCAAGACTGATACTGATAACGATATGGGCCTCGCCCCTGAACTGTTACTGATATTGGCCTCGCCCCCAAAACTGATACTGATATGGGCCTAGCCCCATACTGATACTGATATGGGCCTCGCCCCCATGCTGATACTGATGTGGGCCTTGCCCCAAACTGATACTGAAATGGGCCTCGCCCCCAGAGTGCCATACTTGACCAGACTAATAATGATAATGTGGGTTTCGCCCCAAGAGTGTCATACCGGCAAGAGTGATGCTGATGCTAATGTGTCATTTCAACATATTAAATTGCCTCTCATGAGATAATCCTGATAGCTAGACATATTTTCGTCCTCAATGAACGATTTCGCATCGAAACCTGAGAACCTTCAAAGTACTTGATACACTCAACTCCGATCCCCTGAATAGGTGATCTGAACTAGACTCCTAGTGTGTGTGTACCACGACTCTTTCGCAGTTTATTCCTTAAGTGAACTAACTCAATGATTTCGTTTCAGAGAATCGGATCGGTGGGTCTAACCAAACTGGATGTCTTGATCACACTCTGTGATTACTTCGTCATACTCAACATGATATGGTCTTCTTCTCTTTTCTTGTCTCTTTCTTTTCATTCTTTTCATTTTTTTTGACACACATACCCTTTAAGGTAAGCATTTCTCCTCATGGTGGTCCTACTTCTCGCCCATGGGTAGCTTCACGCTTATAGGCGGTCTATTTTTCCTTTTTTTTTTAGAGACTTTCTTTGTTTCCAACCATATCATACATTGTAGCATAAGTAAACCGGGGTGGACATCCAGGTAAACGGTCATTCACCGATCCATCATCCCTTCGGCTAGTTATCTTGCCAACCACTTAGGTTTCCACTGTTGAGATCCCGTAATCAAGTGCTCGCGAGTCCAGCTGAGATCAATCCATTCAGAGTATCGGACGAGAGCACGTCTTGCACTTATCGTTTCTAGGCTTCTCCCTACAGCAAACATGTCATCATCACACCGACATATGTCTAACTATCAAAGATTTCTCTCTCTCATTTTTTCTCTCTTTTTTTTTCCCTTTTTTTTTCACTCATTCCACAGAATTCTTCCGTCATCTTCTGATAATGTGGGCTTCGCCCCTTGAGATCCATTCCCGAAACTCAAACTCATATGGGCCTCAGCCCTGGGACTCATCCCCAAGACTAGCACCAACGTGGGCCTCAACCCTTAGATTACTACCCGCCTCTGTCACCAATATGGGCCTCAGCCCTAGGATTATTACCCGAATCTGATACTGTGCTTTCGCTGTTTCTGAATGGCTTGTCTTTGCCGCTTTCTCTTTTCTTCTTAAAAACCTGTGAACACAAAATAAAACAAACACAAAAGGAATGCAAAATGGGTTACGTGTATGCATGCATGCATGTGTTTCCTATCCCGTCGGGTTAGGTCTTCTGCTAATTCTCTTGGTGACTGCTCAGTCTCAGGCAAAATATTGCTTCAATCTGTCAACATTGATCGGCTTGGTGAACTCATTCCCTCCAAGTCTGATAGTCTCACTGTCCCGTTTCCCATTGCTGAATGGCTATCCTGTCTTTTCTGCTTGCTTCTTCCAAAAATTCACCGGGTTTGAAATATCGCTGAGTATCATAGTACCAAGGTTGAATACTTTTGTCAAATATACTTATGTTGTAGAGACTCAGGCAAGTTAATGAAATGAACATCTTTATTATCATTAAGAAAAGGTTCGAACAAATAGACAAAATCAATGTCTCTATTAATAAATGCTGGATCACAACTGAATAAGATCTGAGAGACAAACATCTCCATAAATTGCAACTTTATTTTCCATTGCTTTCTTATTTCCTTCGACCATCAATTTCTCCAGGTACAGTAGTTCCTCTTCCCATTCACTTCTCCCTTTTGCAACCTCCGTCTCATCACTGTCTAAGAAGTTTTCCCAAAGATCATCTCTCTGCTTTATTTCACTTTTACCACTATTACCCCGTATCCCCGTGCAAGAACTTTGGTAGTTGTGGGTTTGGAAGACAAGATTGTCGGGTAGGCCGGAGTCAATCATGTGGGTAGGTGGAGGTTTTATGTGTATGTTGGCTTGTTCTTTTTCTGGGTTGGGTATTTTATGGGCATCAATGAGGTTTTGGATTTCATGCCTAAGGAGGATGCAGTTATTAGTTTCATGGCCTCTTTGCTGGTGGTAGTGACAGTAAAGGTTTAGCTTAAGGTAACGTGGTACAGGGTTTGGAAGTGGTCTGGGCTCTAAGGGAATTATGAGTCCTTGCTTTTCCAGCTCTTTAAACACCTCTAATAAAGGTCTACCAAGTTTGGAGAATCGTCTGTTTCTAACAGGGGCAACCTCAGGGGAAGTGGGCTTGGTCTCCGAAGGTTCCCCGATGATCTTTCCATTTTGATTGTTCATCTCTCTGTTATCGGCTATACAGAGTACGGTCAAACTTGCCACAACATTAGTCAGAACTTGTAATATCTCAATAATTCATGTTACTTTGGTCTCCAATTGATCCAGGCGGGATCCCTCGTTGGCTGACTCACTCATGTTGGCTAATGGTCTTCTGACAAATCTTCCCCCAACCCAACGGGTATCTATGATGTCTTTTAGACATAGAGGGTGTTAACATGACATATGTATGCATGAGATGAATGTGATGCATGCGATACAAGAAATATAGAAACTTATTAAAACTCTCACACAAATCGGCCCATTATCATTTTAGAAGCTTTTGGGCCTATCGTCATAGGAATGAACTCGTCCCATTTTAAATGGCCCAACAAGTTCACATCTCATGGCAAGAAGTCCAACCACATCCAAATGATAATGTTCCCAAACACAAACATACATTGGCCCATTGGCGTTTTGGAAGCTTTTGGCCCGATCATCATAAGATACGTTCTTGTCCCAGTTTAAATGGCCCAACAAACCCATATCTCATGACAAGAGGTCCAAATGGATCCAAATGACAATGTTCCCAAACACAAGCATACAATAGATAATCCAATCATAAAGTAATAATTTCTACAGAGCGGCCCATTGACATTTCAGAAGCTTTTGGCCCAATTTTCATAGGATACGAACTCGCCCCAATTTTAATGGCCCAACAAGTTTGCATTTCTAACAAAAAGTCCAACCGCGTCCAAATGGTGATGGTCCACAAGCACAAGCACATAGAGATAATTCAAGCATTAAAACAATAATGCTACAGGGTGGCCCATCAACATTTTAGAAGCTTTGGGCCCAATCGTCATAGGATACGAACTCGTTTCAGTTTAAATGGCCCAACAAGTTTGCATTTCTGACAAAAAGTCCAACTGCATCCAAATGAGGATGGTCCACAAGCACAAGGAAATAGTTGCTATAGGCCATACAACCCCGGTCTACGCATGGGTTCGTGGGAGTATAGACAAAGACTCTCGCTGGTGAAGGATTGCCTACAACTAGGTCTCCCCACTCAAGGGTTCGAGCGACCAAGTGAGCGCACAATTTTAATACCTTAAAGTACGTGCCAACAAGTCATAGCGTGTGACTAACTGTCAAATGGATTTCTTGTTGCAGATTCCCCAGAGGGAGGGTGAAGCGAACTCTCTTAAATACCCAAGCCATTGATCATGATTATCTAGGTGCCTTCACAACTTTTCCTTATAGAAAGGTAGTGAATGAAGGAAGACACCAAACCATTACCTAGCCTTAAAATGTCTTTGATCAAACCCTCATTTTACCCACTGTAGACACGGTTAATTAAAGCACAAATCCAAACATTACAATACATTATTTCGGGACTGATTCTCTATCCCCAGTGGAGTCGCCAGACTGTGGGACACAGAAACTGGGCGACACATGCTGTTCTGGGCTCGCAGCCCGGTTGGGAGTACGGAGTAGCCCGTGGGGGACTAAACCGTAGAATAATAGAGTCGCCACCCGGTGTGAACCGGGACAAATATTTAAGGCCGCACTCACCCCTCGTAAGGGAAGACCTCAAACCATTGGGTTCGGAATGGTCCCTTACTTATGCCACTTGTAATGATGTGATTTGTGCAATAATTTAATCGAATCTAGCAACATACATTCCCAAGGGTATATTATTTCACATTCATAAATCAAAAGTTTATCTAAGTTCACATGTAACACATTTTCATATTTGCATACAACCTATTTGCATATAATCTATGTCCAAATTTGCATACAACCTATTTGCATATAATCTATGTCCGAATTTTCATGCATAAAGCTAAATTGAAATACGATAAGCATACAATGTCACAAGAACATTACATTGGATCATAGGCATGCCAGTAGATAATAATTGTACAATCACGAATGAAAGCAAATCAAGCATATAACTTCATGAAAACGTTGAATGGATGAATGCGGAAGCATAAGTAGATAACTATCGTGTAAACATGAATCATGGAAACGAACATGTGATCTTATGAACACAATAAATGACTAACTGCGAGAACATGGACAATCAAAAAAGGGTAAATGACAAGATGAGTAACCATGCATGAGACGTGATGAAATATGACCTATTTACCGTGGGCGTTCGTGCGGCGTTCGTAGTCGCGTTCGAACGGTAAACAGAAGGTTCGCGTTCGAGTAGCATTCGTAAACGCATTCGAAAGAACTGAGAAAGAAAACATGCGTTCGTGCGGTGTTCTGAAACACGTTCGAACGGGGTTACAGCAGTGACCTCCAAAATGCAGTAAACAACATGACACATACGTGAACGGATGAATAGATGACACCTAATAAATAATAATGGGCTAAAAGGCGCGGCAAATCGTTGTGGCAAAGGTAGCCCTTAGGCTTTTTATCCCTCAAGATGGGGGTCCTTTAATCCAACTCGATGAGCCCATGTGCATTACATTATGATGCATGATTATGCAAGAAAATGACATACAAAGAAAAGCGAATAACGAAATAAAAGGCGCGGCGAAGTATCGTGGTAAAGGTTCTTTAACCCCTCGAGATGAAGGACCTTTAATCCAACTTACTAAGCCCATGCGCATCACATCATAATGCATATAAAAATAAAGATAATAATATCAGACTTCGTATACCCGATTGAACACACCTTACATCCAATCGAATATCATCATCCGGCGCGGCGAAGCATCGTGGTAAATGATTTTAACCTCTCAAAATAGAGGACTTTTAATCGCACTTACTAAGCCCATGCGCAAACAACACAATACATATATAAAAAGTAAAGACAATGATATCGGACTTCGTGTATCCGATTGAACATATCTCACATCCAATCGAATATACATTATCCGGCGCGGAAAATCATCGTGGTAAAGGATTTTAACCTCTCAAAATAGAGGACCTTTAATCGCACTTACTAAGCCCATGCGCTTTATCTCATCATAATGCATATAAAAATAAAGATAACAATATCGGACTTCGTATACCCGATTGAACATATCTCACATCCAATCGAATATACATTATCCGGCGCGGCAAAGCATCGTGGTAATGGATTTTAACCTCTCAAAATAGAGGACCTTTAATCGCACTTACTAAGCCCATGCGCTTTATCTCATCATTACATAAACAAATAACATGCGGAAATCAAGTAGCGAATAATAAACAAATCAAAACAACATAAAACGAAATATGCATCGTTTACTCAAGTGGTACGTGAAGTTGTATCCCGAGTACAGATCATACTACCGTCCATTCGAAATAGGCTATGAAATTTATATCCGGGTTTCCATCCTATATACCACAAGAGACGACACATTTTCCTATCCATTCAAAGCCACATCATACATCCACAAGCGACTCTCATGCGAAATAAATAAATAAAACAATTAAAAGATGAATAAAGATAAATACGAAAAGTGCCCTCAGGTCTAACCTTTTATGTCGATTTTCGGACGTGCGTTACACGGTGGTCGGAAGGGCTAAAGCTCCGCAACTTTTCTGGTTCACTGGTCCACGTCTTTCCTCGCTGTTTTGCTGCTCAAGCTACTATTTTCACTCCGTTTTGCTGCTATTTTTTTGCTATTTTCTGGTCACTGTTTCAGGTGCGTTAAGGAACTATTTTGCAGTAATTTGAGGGGTATTGGGCTGCTGTTTTATGCGGTCATTCAAGGATTTAAAGGAGCAGTTTTTGTTCACTGTTTTGGTGATTTTAGCTATTGTTTTGGGGGTATTTTGGCTGCAGTTTCGGGGCAAATTCTGGACTGTTTCAGTGGCAGAATTATGGGTTGTTGTGGGGGTGTTTTCGGTGATCAATAAGGGTTGTATGGAAATTTAGTGAGCAGCGTGGTGTTTGTGGAGGGTTGGTTGCGTGTTTGAAGGCAGTACGTGTGGCTGATGAACGTGAGGGGTATGAGGCGGTGAAGAAGACTTGTGTAGTTGAATGAAGGGGTAAAGGGCGTGTGGTGGCAGACGTGTTGAGTGAAGGGATCTTAGGCGTGAAGTGGCTGCGTTTAAATGAGCCGTGTGTGCTTTTACGTGAAGGTGTTAAGTGCATGGGGGCAGGTGGCTTACATTATTGCTAGGGTTCGTGAGTGTTGTTGCCGAGTGGAGGCTGGTCTGTGTCGGTGAGTGTAAGGTGTCAATGTGAAGCTGCTAGTGGCGTTGTTCAATTCATGAGGGAAGAGGGTTACATGAGTATTTTTTTCGGGTTTATGTGGCTAGGTGTCAGGCAATATATGAGGAGAACTTGAGCATGTAATGGAGCGATCAAGGTTAGGGGGTAGTATGGCGTTGAGTGGAGTGAAGGCTTAGAAGGTTGCTGTTGTTAATGTGTTGAGGGTACGTTGAGCGTGAGTATGTTATTAGGGTTTTCTTGTTTGGCCGTGAGAGAGAGGAGTCTTAGGTTTGCAATTTTGAGTTGTTTTTATAGTGGGCCATTAGGGTTTGCATGGATTATTTGAAAGGAAAGAAATCAATTAATAAGGGAGGGATTTTATTTAATTATTTAAGGAAAGAAATTATGTAATTTAGGAGGGGATTATTTAAATTAGGGGAGTGATTTGTTTATTTTAGGAATTGATTTATTTAATTTTGGTATTAGATTTAATTAGCTATTAATTTAATTTAATTTCAATTTAATTGGTTTTTATTTAATTTCAATTTAGTTGGTTTTAATTTTAATTTAATTGGTTTTAATTTGTGACATGCATTTTAAATGTTTTAATTATTTTTTGGATTGGGCTTGGGTGAGATGGGCTTGGTGTGTGTTTAGTGGGCTAAAGGTGTGTTTTAAACGGAGGTCCAACAAGCGAACCCGAAGCTACTCCAGCGAATCCAACAAAAAAAGACTTTTTCCCTTCCGACGTCCGTTTCCCGCGCTCCCGCGACTTAAAAGGTAGTGCCTCCAATGAGACTCATCATCGTGTCTTACATGCAAAAATATAGTGCCTACAACGGAATTAAAATTATATTTTAATTCTTGCGAACGAATTATTTTGGAATTAATTCGTAAGCGGCTTTCGTAATAATTTTTCTAGGCATTATTATTTAATTAAATTGGATTTAATTACGTCATGACGGAAAATTCGTTTAGGCGGATTAAACGAATCGGGCCCAAAGTGTGTTGTGTAAGCCAACTAATTTTGAATTTAAAGTGGTGTGACCCACTTTACTTACATCACATGTAACTTTTTGTGATGGAAGTGGTTGGTAACATTAAGGTTGGACTTTAATTACACATCACACAACTTTTTTGAGACAATTTTTGGAAACTTAAAAATCAATGTTCACTCTCTCCCTCTTTTTTCTCTCTTGGCCGAAAATGGCTCTTTTTGGAGAAGAAAATTTTCTTTCAAAAATTTTTCTAGCTAGCACTTAAATGAGTCATTTTAAGGTGATAGGAAACTCACTTAAGAGTTTGGAACTCAACAACAAAGCTTGGAGCTTCTACAACAAAGAAAGTTTTGAATTTTTCTCATCATCCGATCAAAGTGAGTATTTCCGCAACTCCATTTGATTTATTCACACACATATCATGTTTAGAGACCTTGGGCAAGTCTTAGAGACACTAACATTGGTATCATGAGCCACATAAACTTGATTTGAATCTAGGGTTTGTAAACTTTAATTTGGGGATTTTATGCTTGGAGTGTGAAAATTCTAAATTGATTATTTGGTTATGTTTGTATATGATGATGAATTGATTTTGTGCATCTTTGGATTGAGAAAAATTGATTGGATCAAAAATCCCAAATTCCTTTAGCATGACCGAATACAAGCCCTAGAAAATACTCATGGTAGATTTTGAAATTTGACAATTAGATATGTTAAATGCATGAAATGAATATTGATTGTTGATTTAATTGGATTGAAATCAAAATTGAATGTTATTTTATGCAATTGCCGTGAGCTTGAGCATGTTGGAATGAGTTGGTTTTGCTTCAATTTGTGTTGGACATGAATTAGATAATTAAGCATGATTATTTTGATTAATTAGTATTTTGGAAACATTAGATTAATTGATTAATTGTGCCTATTACACTTTAATTGAAATTAACGTGATATTTAGAATATTATTTTAATATAAATTAGTCTTTAAAATGGATTGGGCTAATTTGTTATATTTGGGCTAATGGACTTGGTTGGGCCAAGTTTGGTTTTGGACAATTAGGTTGGATCCAATTGGGCCTAAAACCATTTCCATAAATTCCAAATATTACTATTGGACCTTTAAAAATTTAATTATGCCTAATTGATTTTTGACATAGGGTGATTCCTAATTGGGCCTTGGCATCTTGGGTTTGATCCATAATGGCCAAAGCCCATGCCTAAAGAATTAATTGAAAGCCCATTGGACTTTAATTGAAAGTATTGGATGCTAATTGGGCCTTTGAGACCCATTTAGATTGGATTTGGAATCCAAGTCTAAAAGACACTATTATAAGTGTAATTATTTAATTTGGAATTAAATTCAATTAGTATTGGATACAATTTAAATTGGATTTAAAATTGTAGTTCGATATAATTCAAGAATACGTACTTTGAGTATTTGAGTTGTACTCGCGCAAATCAAATCGTTGTTTGAATATTGGATGATCATTAATTAAGATTAATTAATTGGATTAGATTGATTGAACAACATGCTTTGTGTGAATACTTGGATGTATTTGTATGAATAATGTATATCAGATGAATATTAGATGGGTGTGGGCAATTTTGGAAATTATTGTAAGTATGGTACTTATTTATTAAATTGGACCTGCGCGTCCAGCCTTTCACCTCCTTATCTCTTTGTATTTCTCTTCTCACCAATTCCCCTCAATGCAAATGAGGTTTCTTTTAGTGTTATGTAATTGGGTAAATAATGTAAAGTGCTAGTGGAAGAGAGGAAATAGAGAGTGATTTGTTCTAGGAACAATTTATTATATATCCATCCGCATATCATTATTATTTTAATCATGCCTTATTATGCTTTTAGAATGAATGTTTAAGGGTGGTATGATGAGACCTAATCAAAGATAATAAATTGGTTGCCAATTTACGCGAAAAACCCTCACTTTAATATTAAGCGTTTTTCTTCCATTGAGTGGTTCTCTCTCAAGATCCAAGATTGGCATTGGTTTGTTGGCCAAAGTCAAGATCATTGTCCATCGCGGATGTGTTTGAACCACGAAAGCTTTGTTACATATCGCATGTCTTGGGCAGTTGTGATTGTTGGCCAAAGTCAAGGTCACTTCTTACATCGACGTGGATTACGAAGCTTTCCCACTGTCGATGGGTCACGCTTAACTGGAATCATTAAGTTTGTTGAGCCAAAGCCAATGCTTAGTTGATTAAGAGGAAAATATTAGGAAATATATATTGGATATATATCTTGGACTTGGAGGTCCACCTACTAGATATAGGAATTGGATGGGATCCAATTGATCTTAGAGATCTACCTAGTTAAGTTTCATACAGCTTGTTGGCCAAAGTCAAGGTTGTGTGTTATTTAACGGGATCCTAGCCCACTAGGAAACTAGGTTTCCTGAGTACTCCACAGAGGGTTAGAGGCTCGCCGAAAAATAGTGGGAGGCCAGTATTAAATTTTCAATTTCGTTTAATACTTGCTTACACGCGCTCTTTTAAATTTTATTTATCGTTGTTATAAATATATTAGTTGGACTAATATTGATTATTGTTTTCTTTGAACAGTTGGACTGTATTCAAACTGCTCCATTTGTAGTTGGTTATATAGTTGGACTATAGTAATTATTGCATTTTGAGTGTACCCAAAATCATTGATTGAATAGTTGGACTATTGCAATCAAGATGGCTGGAAAGATTAGCGTTGGGGACATAATCATGGGCGATAATGTCTTTAAAGGCTGCAATTTTCCAGATTGGGAAATGAATCTCAGGATAGTCCTGGGATCTGAGAAGTTACTCTATGTCATAGAGAAATCTCTTGGGCCTGAGCCCGGAGTTGACCAAATAGTAGAGCATGAGCTTTGGAAGACTCATTATGATGATAACTTTAGTGCTCAATCTGTCATGCTTGCTGCAATGACTCCTCAGTTTCGTTGTCAGAAAAAAGGATTGGATTCTTATAATATGATGTTGAAATTGAAGGATCTTCACAGATCTAACCTTATATCACAGAAGTACGAATTGCAAAAGAAGCTCTTTCGCTCGCGTATGTCAGAGGGTACATCTATCGAGCACTATGTGTCACAGATGATTGCTGACATCGAACTACTAGGTCAGCTGGGCATAACCTTCGAGGCTGAGACTTCCATAGATTTGATCTTACAATCTCTGTCTGACTGCTGGGGCGGGTTCGTCATGAACTATAACGTGATGAACCAAGAAAAGACTCTTGAAGAGTTGATGGCGATGCTGAAAGAAGTAGAGCTAGAGCTTCTGAAGGGCAAGAAGCGCAAGACGCACCTTACTTCGACATCCCAAAAGGCCAAGGCTTGGCCGAAGGCTTCTAGGGGTGTGAAGAAAAGGAAGAAAAAGGGCAAGGCCAAATCATCACAGTCTTCTGGGAAGACTAATGACATATCCCAAGACGTCTGCCTACATTGTAGCAAACGAGGTCACTGGAAGCATGACTGCCATGAGTACAAGGCGAAGTTAAAGGAAGTGAAGACGGGCAAGGCTCCGGCTTCAGGTATGTTTGTTATAAACATGTCTACTATTAGTTTTAAAAATTGGATTTTTAATTCTGGATGTGGTACTCACATATGTACTGATGTTCAGGATCTGCTGATTAGCAGGAGACTGGCTTCAGATAAGATCGACCTACGAGTCGGAAACGGGATGAGAGTCGTTGTTTTGGCCGTTGGGACCTATATTTTATACCTTCTATTGGGGCATGTAATTACATTAGACGGCTGTTATTTTGTACCTAGTTTCACTAGGAACATCATCTCTATATTTTATTTAACCCGTTGCGGGTGTACCTTTCTATTCTGGAACACTAGGTGTTTTGTATATAAAGATAACATTTTGATATGTACAACAGATGTTAATAATAGTCTTTATATTTTGAATATAAATGAATCTCAAACATATAACATGACAAACAAAAAGCTCAAATTGAGTAATTCTAATGAGACTTATTTGTGGCATTGTCGTCTGGGATGCATTAACAAGACTCATATATCCACTCTTTGGAAGAATGAATACTTGGACGGATTTGATTCTAATTCAAATGATGTCTGCGAATCTTATTTATTAGGCAAAATTCCTAAAACTCCTTTTAGCGGTAAGGGTGTACATGCCGCCGAGCTGTTAGCCCTCGTTCATGGTGACGTATGTGGGTCCATGTCTAGCCAGGCTAGAGGTGGATATCAATACTTCGTAATCTTTACGGATGTTGCATCACGTTATGGTTATGTGTGTCTTATGAGACACAAGTCGGAAACTTTTGAGAAATTCAAAGAGTTTCGACATGGAGTAGAAAAACAGACTGGCAAAAGTATTAAAAATATTACGGTTGGACCGTGGTGTAGAATACTTAAGCAATGAGTTTCAAGATTACTTGAAAGAGTATGATATTCTTTCACAATGGACTCCTCCCGGAACACTTCAATTGAAAGGTGTGTCTGAAGAAGAAACCGAACTTTGTTGGACATAGTAAAGTCAATAATGAGTCGCACTAAGCTATCAATTTCCTTCAGGGGATACGCATTGAACAATGCAATACTTATTTTGAATAAGGTTCCGACAAAGTCTGTTGGACAGACTCCATATGAAATATGGATAGGAAAGAAACTATGTTTCTCATTCCTGAAGATTTGGGTATGCTGGGCATATATTAAACGTTTGGATGGTGCCAAACTAGAACCAAAATCGGATAAGTGCCTATTTTTAATTGGTTATCCTAGGGAAACCAAAGGATATTATTTCCACAACCCATAAGAGAATAAAATATTTGTTGCTCTTCCTGGCACCGACTCCTTAACGGAATACGAACCGGCTACGTATGACGGAAAGAGTCAGAAAACAATCTGAGAGGTAAGGGTTTCTGATCTCACCTCATGTAGATATTAATCTTATTGAGGAATACAAACCGGCTACGTATGTGGAAGTGATACAAGGTATCAACTCCGTTTTATGGCAAGGTGCCATGAAGTCCGAAATGGATTCCATGTATACCAACCATGTTTGGACACTGGTTGATGTACCAGGAGGCATTGTGCCTATTGGTAGCAAATGGGTCTTCATGGTGAAGACATACATGGATGGCAACATATAAACGTACAAAGCTAGGCTTGTAGCGAAAGGGTATCGTCATCAACATGGTGTCGATTACGACGAAACTTTTACCCGTTTCCATGATTAAATCTATTCGGATAATGTTGCATATTTCGATTATTAAATATGGCAGATGGACGTCAAAATCGATTTCCTTAACGAAAACCTTTTGGAGGATGTTTATATACAACACCCTGACGGTTTTGTCGTGCCAAAACATGCAAACAAGGTTTGCAAATTAAATCGATCCATTTATGGTCTGAAGCAAGCATTGCGTTCTTGAAACCGACATTTTGATGAGATCATATTACAATATGGTTTCATTCAAAACGAAAATGATTCTTGTGTTTATAAGAAGGTTAGTGAGAGCGCACTGACATTCATTGTCCTTTTTGTTGATGATGTATTGCTCTTAGCAATGACATTCCCATACTAAAATCGGTGAAAGCTTGGCTTTCATTAAAATTCTCCATGAGAAACTTGGGAGAGGCAACCTTTATTCTAGGAATAAGGATCTATTGGGATAGATCTAAAAGTTGTTGGCACTCTCTGAGAACTCGTACATTGACAAAATATTGAAGAGATTCAACATGGATCGGCCCAAATGGGGCTGCTTCTAGTGTCACATGGTGTCTCTCTATCTAAGGACATGTGTCCTAAAACTCAAGATGAGAGAGATTCAATGAATCGGATCCCGTTCGCTTAAGCAGTCGGATCGATCATGCATGCCATGATATGTACGCGACCTGGTGTCTCATATGGTTTGAGCATTTACAGTCACTATCAGGCCGATCTAAGTGATGGTTGTTGGTTTCTATTAAGGTCCCAAGATCATTAATAAGCATGAAATCATGTGTGAATAACAATCAAGAAGTTGCGGAATACTCACATCGATCGGTTGAGCGACGCGACAAGCAACAAAACTCAAAAATATGCTCCCTCACAGTCACGGCAGTAACACTGTCACAGCCCACTGGTTTCGGCCATTGGAGCTCCTCCGTCAAGCTCCAAGCTTCTTCGAATGATTCCCAGCTCATGGGTGGACTTCCCTATCACCTTCGTAGGTCTCTCAGAGTGCTAGCTCTAGTGATTTTGCCACAAAATCACACAATTAAGCTTCCATTGCTCACAGTTTTACCTAGCAAACCAGTGAAGAACAACCCACAATGGGCATGAGTGATGGAGAGGAAAAATAGGAGAGAGAGATGAAATGTGTATTATGTTATTTGATTTCTAAAATCAATTAAACATATACCAAAATTTTGAATTTCAAAAAGTCAAAAGTACAAGCATTAAAGCTTCCATCTACTCACATCAACTTCCATCAATCAGTGAATAGTGACTGGCGTCAATCACTCAAAGTGAAAGACATCCATCACTTGATTGACGGATGATGTGACGCTAGATGCGACAAGCGACTTGACGCTTGATTTAACTTGCGTGCCGCACTCGAATTAGAAATGCGAATGCTCTCGCAAATAATCTCGGGCTCGGGTTCGCTAATTCCAAATTAACAAATTTTTCGTTGCGTTGTAATTAAATGATTACGCCTAGCGAAATCACTATTCACATCGCTAACGAATTAATTCTAAATTAACTCGCTCGCCCGAATTAAAATCTAATTTTAATTCCGCGTCGAAATCCAATTTCATTTAATATATCAAATATATTATTTAATCGATTAATTTCAAATTAATTGTTATCTCACTTTAATGATATTTTATCCCAAATAAAATATCTCCGCAATTAATCCCATATTAATTTTCTCTCTCATCTTATTAATCCCAGATTAATTAAAGTGCGAGTCATACGTCATCGGTGAATCTTTGGGAAGCGACCCATGAGATCCCCGGATATGTTGGCAGTAAATTCGGTCGTCGGTCTATCCGAACACGTAAGTACCAAGTACTACATTTATACCGATTTACAAGACAAGGTTGGCCTATAGCAAAACGCCATGCCTACCCAATTCTCCGAAAACATCCTTACAGGAATAAAGGATCTGTATCAGGCGTAGTATACGTAGTATTGCGTATTTCTGTCCAGTATCGGATGTTCACGTGCTAGGCCTAGGGCTGGAATTGTGTCTGCCCCGTACGAAGCATATGTCGGATGTCTGGTAACTAGTCTCTATAATCAGATAAACATGACCTTGTAATTTTATCTCGATGACTGCAGTACTTAAGAGTACTAGTACCGTATCCTACGTGACCATTATCTCCATATGACTGGAGTGACACTTCCGTCTTGACATCACACCCAACACACTACGATTCTCAATATACCTAGCATTGGCGTACACAGAACCTGTTAAAGCCCTGGACGACCGCAACCAAAGTATATTGATTGTCGCAAGTATTAGCGGTGCAAGTCTCAGGTTAAGACCAAATACACATACCCTGATTTCAGACTTCCATAGACACATAGTCATACTACCAATGGAATTTCGAGGGGGTCTATCCAGAGCGAAGCTGTTTCCCGTACCATCGGTAAAACACAACCTCCTATTACACTTGCATGAGTATCCTATACCCAAATATATGAGAACTATACCATTGTGCCCTCACAACGCACACAAGTGCAATACTAGTCTTTTACGTATTTATCGATGTCCAATCTCGATAATACTCTGACTAGGGATATTTAATGATTTATCATACGTGGACTGATACTGTCTCATATCATTCTCAGTCCAGGAACAAATCATAGGGACCTCTCATCATTTATACATCTAGGTGATCTAATCACAAATGATAAGAGTGCAATCTCCTTTGTCACATAGTTAATTTGTACAACAACACAATGATCTGTACAAATAGTGACGCTATGGGTCATAATTGTCCAACAATCTCCCACTTGGCCTATAGCCAGTCACTCGAGTGTCTGACACCCGAACTATGTACGATTGGCTCAAACTGCTGAGAAATGCTTTCGTTAATGGATTTGCATGATTATCATCTGATGCGATTTATACGATCATCACATCGCCATGATGTATGGTCCGAACGAATCAGATGAATAGTCGTAGTATGTATCTGGATCGTTGATGAGACCATTAATTCTTTAGCATGTGCTCAAGCCTAGCTCAGATGCTAACAGAATTATATCTAATCTAATTAGATTTATTTATCGACCTATAAGGCTTTTATCGCCGCCTCAGCTGCAGCAATAACCCGCATTTGTTGTTTATACGGTAACAGTATCTTGCTTGGAAGATTTCCAGCTCACTATACCGTAATTCAAACTGTGTAGTACCGTTTGTGACTTATAGTCATTTTTATCGGTTAGGAAACTTGCTACAGTGATCCCAGTCACTTCAAGTTCTCCATCTCCATAGACTAAGACAGCATCCTTAGTTCTCTAAGATACTAACAGATGTTCTTAACTTCAATCCAGTGACTATCACTCGGATTGGCCTGTTTGTTAATCTATATGCTCAAAGCGTATGAGACACCAGGTAGCGTATATTTTTCAATGTACGATTCCACGGAGAGTTTTCGAAAGCCAAACTTTCACCGATAGTTATTTTATGGGAATATCATTTCTAAGAAATGACGTATTATCATTATTTATAGGACAGCCACTGTCAGTGCGCTCCCACTAACCCTCTTATATACACAAGAATCATTTCGTTTTGAATTAAATCATAAAGAATTATGATTACATCAAAATGATAATTCCAAGAACCTAATGCTTTCTTCAATCCAAACATGGATCGAATAACCTGCAAACCTTGGTTGCTAGTTTTGGTACGACAAAACCGTCAGGATGTTGTAAACATCCTCCAAAAGGTTTCCTTTTCAGGAAAGCGATTTTCCGTTAAGCTGTCATATTTCATAAATGAAACATGCAGCGTTAGCAAGCATTATCCAAATGGATTTACCGTGGCAACCGTTAAAATGTTGAATCTTAGTCAACACAATGTTGATAACGATACCTTTCCGCTAAAAGCCTAGCTTTATACGTTGGTATGTTGCCATCCATGTACGTCTTCCTAGAAGACTTATAGTACCAGTAGGCACAATGCCTTGTGGTACACCAGCTAGTATCCAAACTTGGTTGATATACATGGAATCCATTTCGGACTCATGACACTTTGTCATAATAGGGAGTCGATACCTTGTATCACTTCCTCACACGTAGTCAGTTGGTATACCTCAAACGATATACATCTTTACTAGGTGAGATCAGAAACCCATACCCCAAGTTGTTTTCTGACTCTCTCCGACTTACGCGGTTCTTGTGTATTCGAAGATTAATGTTATAGTTTCATCCTTGATGAACTATTTATGTTCCATTAAGGACTCGGTGCCTTGAACATTATTACTCCGATTTTCATCGAGTTTTACTATCCTCCCACTTACCACTGCATATCGGTATTCCTCTTAGGAAAACCGCATGGTGAGCATCAATCTAATTATTCTCTCTTGTGAGATGTATAAGTACAATACTTTTGGTATCCCTATGATTACCTACAATTGGAACTTATCCAATTTGGGTTCTAGTTTGGAATCATCCAAACATATGCCCAGCATACCCAAATTATCAGGAATGTGAAACCCGGTTTCTTTCCTATTCATATCTAATATGAAATCTGTCAAACAGATTATTATGGAACCTTATTCAAAATAATTTCTTGCACTGTTTTTGCTTATCCGTTGAAGGAAATGGTAGCTCAGAGTGACTCATGATTAACCTTATCATGTCCAACAAAATTTGATTACTCAGTTCGGACACACCGTCAAACTGACGTGTTCCGGGAGGAGTCCTCATTTGAAAGAATACTTACTCTTTCAAGTATATAAGAAACTTATTGCTTAAGTATTTTCCATTACGGTCTCACCGTGACGGTATAATACTATAGCCGGTCTGTTTGTGAATTCATATCCACCTCTAGCCTAGCTAGACATGGGCCCACTTTCTTCACTATGAACTAGAGCTAACAGATCAGTGGCATTTACACTTTTACCAAGTAAAGGTGTTTTAGGAAATTTGCCCAATAAACTATATTCGTAGACTTTATTTGAATGGAATCAAACCAGTCCTAGTATCCACTCTTCAAAAGTGTGGATATACGAGTCTTGTTTGATCGTGTCCCAGACAACAATGCCACAATATGTTTCATCTGATCAAATCAGTTTGAGCTATTTGTTTCTCATATTATATGTTTGAGATATTTATTTATATTCAAAATATAAATTCTGTTATTCACATCTAATGTGTTTATCTCAGTATCATCTTTATATAATAAAATACTTTAGTGTTCTAGAATATAAAGGTTCACCCGCAGCGGGTTAAACACTGATATAGAGATAATGCTTCTAGTCAAACTAGTTACATTATAACAGTTCCCTAATTTAAGTACACACCCGAGGGTAGTTCTTAAAGTTAGGTATCTACGGTTAAAACATCGACTTTCGTCCCGTTTCTAATCCGCAGATTAAATCTCATTTGAGGTCAGTATCCTGCTCATAGCAGATTCTGAACATCAATATATATTTATGTACCACATTAAGTATTTAAAATCTAATTTTAATAATAGTAGTGAACATAATGTTGACAAACATATTTGAAGTCAGAGCCTTGCTCGTATTCAATTCCTTCATGTCTTCTTTGTCCAAACGGCAGTCACGCTTCCGCGATCCCGTTTGCCACAATTTAAGCAGACATTTTGAGATATGTCCTTTATCTTCCTAGAAGATTATAATGATTTTGCCTTTGCCCTTTTCAGCACTCCAGTAGCCTTTGGCCAAGCCTCGGGTTTCTAGAATATCAAAGTAAGGTGCGCCATGCGCTACTTGCCTAATTGCAAACTTTGACTTTATCTCCTTGAGAATAGTCATTAACTCTCCAAGAGTTATTTATTGAAATTTAGTACTTCTAAAATCTAAGCATAGATTTATGAATATCCTTCAATTTCATATCATACTTTAAGGATCTAATCCTTAGTTCTGATTCAGAAATTAAAGAGTCTACTGTGGTAAGTATAATGGATTAAGCACTAAAGTTATCATCACATAAATCTTCCAAAGATTATGCTCTACTATTTGCTTAACTCCGGGCTTTAGGCCTAATATGTTATTTTATCAAATAAAGCAACTTATTAGTTTCCAGGACCATCCTAAAATTTTTATTCCCAATTTGAAAATTAAACCATTTAAACACGTTTTCCCTATGATTATGTTTTAAATGTCAATCTTTCAATTTTATCTTGATTTTAATAGTCCAACTATTTAATCAACGATTTCAGTACTATTTATTATAATGATTACAATAGTCCAACTATTTAATCAACTATAATTTAATAGATTAAAATCAATTATATTGATTACTATAATCCAATTATAAAATCAACTATAAATGAATAGTTTGAATATAGTCCAACTATTAATTAAAACAACAATTTAAATATTAGTCCAACTAACATTTAATTTATTTGACGAATGATATTTGTTTGAGCGCGTATGGCAAGTAATTAAACGAATATTGCAAATTCAATTCTTGCCTCCCACTATTTTTCGGCTAGCCTCTAACCCTCTGTCAAGTACTCGGGAAACTGTGTTTCCTAGTGGGCTAGGATCCCGTTAAATATCACACAATCTTGACTTTGGCAAACAAATTGTATGATAATTAACTAGGTAGATCTCTAAGATCGATTGAATCCAATCAAATTCCTAGATCCGGTAGGGGGACATCTAAGTCCGAAACATATATCTTATATATGCCAATACATCCAATGTATTACCTAACCTTTTTCCTCTGAATCAACTAAGCCTTGGCTTTGGCACAACAAACTTAGTGATCCCAGTTAAGCGCG
This sequence comes from Zanthoxylum bungeanum, assembly GCA_019454045.1. Classification (NCBI taxonomy): domain Eukaryota; kingdom Viridiplantae; phylum Streptophyta; class Magnoliopsida; order Sapindales; family Rutaceae; genus Zanthoxylum; species Zanthoxylum bungeanum. Next base: position 46,128 of record SKCR01040375.1, read on the forward strand.
ACCCATTGACAATGGAAAACTTCATAATCAATGTCGATGGACAAGAAGTGGTATTGACTTTGGCCAACAAACCACAACTTGGACAAGACACCAATATGGAACAAAGCCTTCGTGATTCAAACACATCCTCGACAGACAAAGACCTTGACTTTGGCCAACAAGCCAATGCCATTCTCGGATCTTGAGTGAGAATCACTCAATGGAAGGAAAGACGCTTAATATTTTACGTGGGTTTTTCGAGTGCAAATTGGCAACCAATTTATTATCTTTGTTAAGGTCTCATCATCATGCACCATTAAACATGCATTCTAAACACATAATAAAGCGCGTATAATAAAATAATAATGATATGCGGATGGATACTTTACACATTGATCCTAGATCAAATCTCTCCATTTCTCTCTCCCGCTAGCACATGTATTACTTCTACCCGTTACACTACACTTCTAAAGAAACCTCATTTACATTGAGGGGAATATGTGAGAAGAGAATACAAAGAAATGAGAGGTAATAAGGCTGGACACGCAGGTCCAATTAATAAATCAAATTAATTACAACAATTTCTAAAATTGTCCCACCCATCTAATATCCATCTGATATACATTATTCATGCATCGAAACCATGTATTCACACAAGCATGTTATCAATCAATCTAATCAAATTAATTAATCTGATAATTAGTGACCATCCAATGTTCAAACAACGATTTGATTTTGTTCGAGTCAAACTTGTTTTGCGAATAAGTACTCAAAGTACGAATTCTCGAATTAAATTAAACTACAACATTAAATCGAATTTATTATGCATTCAATTCTAATTCGTTATTTAATTCCAAATTAAATACTACACTTTATTAATGAACATTTACGACTTAAATTCCAAATTTAATCGTTACGGGTCTCAAAACCCGATTAACGTCCAACGTCAATTTAATTAAAGTCTAATGGGCTTTTAATTAATTTCTTAAGGCATGGACTTTTGGTCAACTTGGGTCAAACCGAATAACCAAAATCCAATCCGGGAGTTACCCCATAAGCCCAGAAATCAATTTTGGCCCATTAGGCCCAATTAAACTTTAAAGGTCCATTAAGTCGCATTTGGGCTTTATGGATGCGGTTTTGGGCCCAATTGGATCCAATCCAATTTTCCTAAACCTAACTTAGTATTACCAAGCCCATTAGCCCAATTACAACATTAAAGCCCAAATCCAATTTTAAGGCCCAAATAATTAAATTCCAAAAATCCAATTTTCCCAATTTAATTACCAAAGTGTATAACATAATTAATTACCCAAATTAACATCACAATTAATCATGCCCATTTCATCATCACATGTCCAACACATTTTGATTAAAATCAAACCCAATTTTACATCATCAAAGTCTCGGCAATGGTGGGAAATTTATATCCGATTTGGTTTCAATCCAATTAAATCCACAATCGACATAAATCAATATTCCCGAATGATTCCAATTCATCCAATGAACAAAAAATCAAAATTCCAAGACAATAAGGGCTTTACTACATTCGGCCAACATAGAAAATTTGGGGAAAAATGTTCCAAACATTATTTCATCAAATTGATCCAATCAATTATCAATGAAACATGTATTAAGCATACTCAAACATCCAATTTATTCAAATCATGCTCAAATATAAATTACCCAAATTTTAAGCCCTAAATCAATTTCATGCTCAAACCTTGCTCTAGATGCCATTGTTGGTTTCTATTAAGGTCCCAAGATCATTAATAAGCATGAAATCATGTGTGAATAACAATCGAGAAGTTGCAGAATACTCACATCGATCGGTTGAGCGACGCGGCAAGCAATAAAACTCAAAAATCTGCTCCCTCACAGTCACGGCAGTAACACTGTCACAGCCCACTGGTTTCGGCCATTGGAGCTCTTCCGTCAAGCTCCAAGCTTCGTCGAATGATTCCCGGCTCATGGGTGGACTTCCCTATCACCTTCGCATGTCTCTCGGAGTGCTAGCTCTAGTGATTTTGCCACAAAATCAAACACTTAAGCTTCCCTTGCTCACGGTTTTTCCTAGCAAACAAGTGAAGAATAGCCCACAATGGGCGTGAGTGATGGAGAGGAAAAAGAGGAGAGAGAGATGAAATGTGTATTATGTTATTTGATTTCTAAAATCAATTAAACATATACCAAAATTTTGAATTTCAAAAAGTCAAAAGTACAAGCATTAAAGCTTCCATCTACTCACATCAACTTCCATCAATCAGTGAATAGTGACTGGCGTCAATCACTCAAAGTGAAAGACATCCATCACTTGATTGACGATTGATGTGACGCTAGATGCGACTAGCGATTTGACGCTTGATTTAACTTGCGTGTCGCACTCGAATTCGAAATGCGAATGCGCTCGCAAATAATCTCGGGCTCGGGTTCGCTAATTCCAAATTAACAAATTTTCTGTTGCGTCGTAATTAAATGATTACGCCTAGCGAAATCACTATTCACATCGCTAACGAATTAATTCTAAATTAACTCGCTCGCCCGAATTAAAATCTAATTTTAATTCCGCGTCGAAATCCAATTTCATTTAATATATCAAATATATTATTTAATCGATTAATTCCAAATTAATCGCTATCTTTTTTAATGATATTTTATCCCAGATTAATTTTCTCTCTCATCTTATTAATCCCAGATTAATTAAAGTGCGAGTCATACGTCATCGGTGAATTTTTAGGAAGTGACCTATGAGATCCTCGGATATGTTGGCAGTAAATTCGGTCGTCGGACTATCCGAACACGTAAGTACCAAGTATTACGTTTATACCGATTTATAAGACAAGGTTGGCCTCTAACAAAGCGCCATGCCTACCCAATTCTTTGGAAACTTCCTTACAAGAATAAAGGATCTGTATTAGGCGTAGTATACGTAGTATTGCGTATTTTTGTCAAGTATCGGATGATCACGTGCTAGGCCTGAGGCTGGAATTGTGTCTGCCCCGTACGAAGCACATGTCGGATGTCTGGTAACTAGTCTCTATAATCGGATAAACATGACCTTGTCATTTTATCCCGATGACTGTAGTACTTAAGAGTACTTGTACCGTATCTCAAGTGACCATCATCTCCATATGACTGGAGTGACACTTCCGTCTTGACATCACACCCAACACACTACGATTCTCAATATACCCAGCATTGGCGTACACAAAACCTGTTAAAGCCCTGGACGACCGCAACCAAAGTATATTGATTGTCGCAAGTATTAGCGGTGCAAGTCTCAGGTTAAGACCAAATACACCTACCCTGATTTCGGACTTCCATAGACACATTGTCATACTACCAATGAAATTCCGAGGGGGTCTATCCAGAGCGAAGCTGTTTCCCGTACCATCGGTAAAACACAACCTCCTATTACACTTCCATGAGTATCCTATACCCAAATATATGAGAACTATGCCGTTGTGCCCTCACAACGCGCACAAGTGCAATACTAGTCTTTTACGTATTTATCGATGTCCAATCTCGATAATTCTCTGACTAGGGATATTTAATGATTTATCCTACGTGGACTGATACTGTCTCATATCATTCTCAATCCAGGAACAAATCATAGGGACCTCTCATCATTTATACATCTAGGTGATCTAATCACAAATGATAAGAGTGCAATCTCCTTTGTCACATAGTTAATTTGTACAACAACACAATGATCTATACAAATAGTGACGCTATGGGTCATAATTGTTCAACAATGGTCACTGGATTGATGTTAAGAACATCCTTAAGTGTCTTAGATGAACTAAGGATGTTTTCTTAGTATATGGAGAATGAGAACTTGAGGTGACTGGGTTCACCAATGCAAGTTTCCAAACCGAAAAGACGACTGTAAGTCGCATTAAGGGTACTTATTTTGTTTTAACAACGGAACAGTGAGCTGAAAATCTTCCAAGCAAGATGTTGTTGCTGATTCAAAAATAAAAGCGGAATACATTGCTGCGGCTGAGGCAAAAAAAGAAGCATTTTTTGATCTATAAAATTCCTAATTGGATTAGGAGTAGTTCTGTTAGCAGTTGTGCTGGGCTACAACACAGGCTAAAGAATTACGGTCTCATCAATGATCCAAGTATGTACTTCGACAGTTTCATCGGATTCATGAGATCATACATCGCGGCGATGTCAAGATCAAAAGATCGTATCAGATGATAATCATACAGATCCGCTGATGAAAGCTATTCTTAGTAAAAGTTTATGCGACCCTTACATAGTTCATGTGTTGGACACTTGAGTGATTAACTATAGGCCAAGTGGGAGATTGTTGGACAATTATGACCCATAACATCACAATTGTAAAAGACATGGTGTTTTGTACAAATTAACTATGTGACAAAAGGAAATTGCTCTTTTATCATTTTGTAATTGAATTACTTGGATATATAAATGATAAAAGTCCATATGATTAGTACTGGATTAATAAGATATGAGACAATATTAATCCATGAAAGGTTTAATCATTAAATATCCATAGTCTTAGTATTATCGAGACTGGACATCGATAATGCGGAATAGGCTAGTATTACACTTGTGCACGTTATGAAAGCTTAACGACATAGTTCTCATATATTTAAGTATTGGATACTTATGTAAGTGTGATAGGAGGTTCTGTTAGCCATTGGACCGGGAACAGCTTCGCTCTGGATAGACCCCTCGGAGTCCCATTGGTATTATGACTATGTGTCTATGGGAATTCGAATCAGGGTAAGTGTATGTGGTCTTAACCTGAGACTTGCATCGCTAATACTTGCGACAATCAGTATACTTTGGTTTTGGTCATCCGGAGCTTTAACAGGTTCTGTGTACGCCTCTTCTGGGTATACTGAGAATCGTAGTGTATTGGGTTTGATGTCAAGATGGAAGTATCACTTCATTCATATGGAGACGATGATCACGCAGGGATACATAACTAGTACTCTTAAATACTGCAGTTATCGGGATAGTATGACTAGGTCATGATTATCCGATTACAGAGACTAGTTGCTAGTGATCCGATATATGCTTCGTACGAGGCATACACAATTCTAGCCCCAGGTCTAACATGTGACATTCGATACTGGATCGTATTACGTAATACATTATATACTACGCCTGATAAAAATTATATATTCCTCGTTGAATATTTCTGGAGAATTGGGTAGGCACAGTGCTTTCCTAGAAGTCAACCATGTCTTGTAAATCGGTAAGAACATGGTACGTGGTACGCACATCTCAGATAGTCCGACAACCGTATTTACTGCCAACATATCCAGGGATCTCTTGGGTCCCTTCCCAAAGATTCACCGATGACATTTGACTCGAACAAGAATTAATCTGGGATTAATTATGAGAGAGAAAATTAATCTGGGATTAATTAGGACAATAATTAATCTGGGTTTAATTTTTGTAGAAGAGAGAACGCGATTAATTTGGAATTAATCGGAAAAGTAAATTTAATAGTTAAATTGAATTTTACTATTTAATTTATTTAATTTTGGCTAAAATAATATATTAGATATATTAATTGAAATTGGATTTTAATGCGGAATTAAAATTGGATTTTAATTCGTGCGAACGAATTATTTTGGAATTAATTCGTAAGCGATTTTGGTAATAATTTTGCTAGGCATTATTATTTAATTAAATTGGATTTAATTACGTCGCGACGAAAAATTCGTTTAGGAGGAAGCTTGGTAATTGGAGTTCCGGCGTCATAGGTGATACAATCTACTCAGAGACTTCAGAGATTCTGAAGAAAATCGTGGGTCGTGGGCTTGAGGAGTTGCCTTGAGTTCTTGCAGTATTGAGGTACTTGAGTCGGTGGAGTTGCCACCATAGGTCTTGACCATCGCTGTAAGGTTTTCTCTATATAGTGGATTGGTCTGGTAGCCGATATACCCGGAGTGGTTTTTTACTCGCACTAGTTTTCCACATCGTTACCAAAATTACTTGTATTGATTTTGTGTATTTTATTTATATTTGATGCTTTAATTTATTGTTATTGTTTTTATATTTGCAGCATATTTTAATTGTTGGTTATTGTGGTTGCTTGTTGAGATTCCATAGTTACAGTAATTAGGACTTGTCCTGTTTATTGTTTGTATTTTCGCATAGGGTCAGAACCTTAGGCTAATCGCGAATTTTCAATTGGTATCAGAGCCTGAACTCGATCCTTGACCCGTTAGCTATGGAATGTAGTCAGCCCTTAAATTGCTCGCCATTTTTTGATGGCCGAGAATATTTACATTGGAAGGTTCGCATGAGAGCGTTCCTTAAGTCCTTAGATGAGAGGGTCTGGATGACAGTTGAACACAAGTGGAAACCTCCCGTAGTTATAGTTGATGGGGTATCTTCCTCTAAAGATAAATTGACCTGGACCAAGGACGAATTTGATGCTAGTAATAAGAACAACAAGGCAATTAATGCCATACATGGTGCTGTTTGTTCTACTGAATTTAGGAGAATCTCTATGTGTGAGATAGCCAAGGATGCTTGGGACATCCTGCAGATTGTGCATGAGGGCACATTATCTGTCAAAAATAATAGACTCTAGGATTTAGCCACTAGGTTTGAGGTCGCCCATATGAAAGATGATGAGACTTTTGATGAGTTCTATGCTGAGATTAACGACATAGTTAACTCAAGCTTTAACCTAGGTGAGACTATTCCTACCAGTAGGATAGTTAGAAAAATCCTTAGATCCATGCCTGATAAGTTCCTACCCAAAATCACCGCCATCAAGGAAAGTAATGACCTCGATCAGCTTAATTTAGAAGACTTCGTAGGAAAACTGTAGGTTTATGAGTAGAAACTTCCTGAGTATCAAAAGCCCAAAATTATAGCGATGAAGATCGCGAAGGAAGTTGTTCATGGTTCGTCTAGTGATGAGGATACCCTCACATATCATGATTTGGCCTTGTTTGCAAAGAAGTTTAGGAAATTTCTTAAGCTGAAGAAGAGTGGCCATAGTAGTGACATGGATAGGGATGATGAGCCTAGAGAGAGTAGGCATAAAATGAGAGAGTCTAGAGAGGATAGGGATAGTAGATTCCGTGGTGTCCAGTGCCATGAATGCGAATGATATAGGCACGTTAGATCTGAGTGTCCCATATACCTTAGGGCTAAAGGCAAGAAAGCCATGGCAGCCTCCCTTAGTGATTCAGAAGGTGATGATTCTCCTAAGAAAAAGGGCAATTATATGGCCTTTAGTGCTAGTGTGACTGACGAGAGAGAGATTGTAGTTAATGATGCTGATTCATAAGTCTCTCTCGATGAGTCTGTAGACGAGGAAAGTCTTCAAGTAGCTTATATTGAACTGTTTAATGAGAGTTTAACTATTAAGAAGACTAATATAGAGGTCAATAAGAGGCTGAAAGGAGTAGAGCTAGAAAAGAATGAAGCTCAAACCAAATTTGAGCAAAGCCTCTTGATGGTAGATGATCCGGAGGAAAGGAATAGAGGCCTAGTTGATAGGGTCCAAACTTTAGAGGCTGAACTTGAAAATGCTAGAACTCAGTTGTCTGCATTTTCTAGTGGGAATAAGAAAGTGGATTGTATGTTAGGTATTAGTTTTGAGCCTAATTGTGAAAAGGCGTCAACATCTAGAGCAGTGCCTAAACCTCATAAACATGACTTAGGTAAGAAGCCTATTGAGTGTAGTCATGTGATTCCTTCATTTTTTCCTCGTTCTGTGACCCAACCTCGACCTAGAGGTGATGTGGGTAAACCTCACTCTCATCCGAGGTTTGTGCCTGTGTGCCATCACTGTGGCAAGGCAGGACACATTAGGCCTAAGTGCTTCATGTTGCACAAGAAAAAGAAGAGGCCTAAAAGTGTGTCTCATAGATTTGATTCTTTAAATCTAGTTTCTCAAGTTTCTGCACTAACAAAACAGACACAATTTCTTAGTGAGAAACTTGCTTTGCTGACTGGGAATACTTATGTGAAAGAGATTCATAGAAAGATTTGGGTGAGGAAGAAGAAAGATGTATTCCCTTATACTTTTGAATGCCTTGATCCTGACAGGCATGATGAGAGTGCATTTCAGTGTAACTCTTCTTAGAAGTTGCATTTGTATTTTCCATTGCATGTGTGTGTGCGTGTGTTTTATGTTTTTGTACGTTTATTTTCTTTTCACTGCAATATGGGTGTGTGTGTTTTATTTTTGTTATATATTCCTTGGTATATAGGATGGAAACCCAGACATAAATTTCATAGCCGATTTTGAATGGACGATAGTATGATCTGCACTCGGGATACAACTCTACGTATCATTGGATATTGTCAAGCCATGTTGTGTCTTTATTTTTTTTTGTTAAATCTGAAAAAAAAAAATAGAAATTTAAAAAGACCAAAATTTTTTTTATGGCTTGTTAGAGCATGAATAGCTTGTACATGTGATCATGATATGTAGGATATATGGTTATGCATGTATATATGCTTATATTTTTCTTAATGCTCTATATACATGTGTGTATGTGATAAAAACTCTTGGTATATCTTGTGCTTGCACATCACATACACGGTTTTATTATGTCAAGGCTTGATCGCATATATGAGTTCTTGGATTGGCAATCTAATTTCTATCATACTTTGTTTACTGAATAATGTGACCTTTGACTAGATGACCTTGCTATCCCCTTGTAAAAGCAAAAAGAAATAAAAAAAATATATTTACATGAGACTTAAGAGAAAAAGAGCCAAAAGGCCAAATTCAAAAGATAATGGCAAAAACCCTTCACTAGAAAGAGTTATTATTTATGAGCTCATGAATATTATGGGGAAAATATCATAGCATGTAACCAATGTTGCTTATTTTCAGGTCCTAAAGGTGCTGGGTTTGAACACATATTTTTGTGGACTTGGTATGTTAAGAGATGGATTTCTTTGGCTGTGTCCAGCTTATAAAATAAGGTCTTAAGCCTTGCTTCGTTGTGCACTTATTTCTCACGCAAGTGCTTGTTATGCTTTGGTGTTTATGTCATATGCATAAGTGTTGTATTTAGCCAAAGTTAAAATGATGCATATTGTTTCATGTCATAAACAGCTGAATACTGACTGAGTATCATTGTATTTGCTTGAAGTGTTGTTTCAGTCAGTTTTTATAAGCATTTTTTTTCTTATTATGTGCTTGTGTGTGCTTTTTGTCATTGCATACCATTTGTGTTGCATATTTATGAGTGTTTACTTCCCGTATGACTATATGCTAACTGTGTGGGCCTATTAATAAGGGGGAGCAAGTTTTGTTTGCATAAACTCTTGCATGCGTTATCTCCTGTTTGTTTTTTCTTGTTTTCTTCATCCTTTGTCATTTCGTGACAAAAAGGGGGAGAGTAGTTTAAGGGGGAGTAGTAGCGTAAGATATCATTTGATATCTCCATTTTACGGGGAGTTTAGATTAAGGGGGAGAAGGATATCAATCTGTACATGCATGAGTTTTATACCTGTTTTATATTATACTTGATAATCCCAATGTTTTTCACGATATATTGCTGTTTGTGGATGTTTCAGGTAAGCATGTTTGTTGTTGTGGTGGCATTTTTTTCAAGACTATTTGGTTAGGTATTAGATCGAGTCCTAATGTAATAATTCACTGTTTTGATGGTTGACAGTTGACTATTTTCTTTTTGGGTCTGTTACCGTAGTCTTTGTATTAGGTAGTGTTTTGTCACGGAATGCCAAATGGGGAGATTTTTAGTTCCGTTTTTATTGGCATCTGTCCGTGAAAAAACAAATTCAACTGAGTTGTAATCTATCATGAAGATCTTTGTGTAATTGGACTGGTTTTTGGCTGTTGTTCATCAGACATGCGTTCGTGGTGCATTCGTTGTAGTGTTCGAACGATTGGCGTTAGTGTTGCGTTTGTTATTTGGTTCGAACGTGTGGCGTTAGTGGCAAGTTCTCCATTGGGTTCGAACGATATCATTCCAGACAGCAAACGTTCGAGGCACGTTCTTTTTTGGTTTGAACATGATCATTCCAGAGAGCATCTGTTCGTTGTGCGTTCGAGTGGAGTTAGAACGAGTCTTTCCAGTAGGCGCGCGTTCGTGTTGTGTTCGAGTAACCGTTCGAACGCGACTGCGATCTGGACGCGTTTTTGTGCATTTTCACTTTGAAAAACCCTAGCTTTTCACCCTACCTATAAATATAACATGTAGCCTCCATCCCCATTTGTTGAAACACATTATCATTGAGCCAAAATCTCTCAAAGCTTTCAACCTTTCTTGAATCCACAATTGAAGACTTCTTATCTCATTGTCTTCTTATTAATGGTGAGATTCAATCTTTGATAAACCTTCATCACAACATAACCCAAAATTCCTAATACTTGAGAGTTCTTTAGGAGGAAGCTTGGTAGTCGGAGTTCCGGCGTCAGAGGTGTTACAATATACTCAGAGACTTTAGAGGTTCTGAAGAAAACCGTAGGTCACGGGCTTGAGGAATTGCCTTGAGTTCTTGCAGTATTGAGGTACTTGACTCAGTGGAGTTGCCACCATAGGTCTTGACAATCGCTGTAAGTTTTTCTCTATATAGTGGATTGGGTTGGTAGCCGATATACCCGGAGTGGTTTTTTACTCGCATGAGTTTTCCACTTCGTCACCAAAATTACTTGTGTTGATTTTGTGTGTTTGATTTATATTTGTTGCTTTAATTTATTGTTATTGTTTTTATATTTGCAGCATATTTCAATTGTTGATTATTGTGGTTACTTGTTGAGATTCCATAGTTACAATAATCAGGACTTGTCCTATTTATTGTTTGTATTTCCGCATAGGGTCAAAACCTTAGGCTAGTCGCGAATTTTCAATATTTAAAAAATTTAGTATTGGTGATTTATGTGACTATGACATCAGTAATTGGTTATAATAATTAAAAGTTTTAGTATCTAATAAATAATCATATTTGTGCTCATGTATTAATTTTTGTATAATCAAATATCACAAGATTTTTTTTCTTTTAAGCTACATGCAGATTTTTAGAACATATATTGTTCATCAGATTTAATGAAAGTGAAACTAAAAATGGTTTATGTTGAAGTTTGGTTTTCGTTCGAAGGGTAATTTGAGAAATTAACCCTTCGAATAAACCTTCATCATCAGTGAATTTATTTGGTTAGTAGGGAACCAAAGCAAACATAGGAGACAGACAGATAATGTTGGACAGTTATGACCCATAGTATCACTATTTGTACAGATCATGGTGTTGTTGTACAAATTAACTATGTGACAAAAGAAATTGTTCTTTTATCATTTGAGATTAGATCACCAAGATATATAAATGATGAAAGGTCCATATGATTAGTTCTGGATTGATAAGATATGAGACAGTATCAATCCATGAAGGTTTAATCATTAAATATCCCTAGTCGTAGTATTATCGAGATTGGACATCGATAATGTGGAATAGACTAGTATTACACTTGTGCGTGTTATGGGAGCATAACGGCATAGTTCTCATATATTTGGGTATAGGATACTCATACAAGTGTAATAGGAGGTTGTGTTAACCGATGATACGGAAACAGCTTCGCTCTGGATAGACCCCTCAGAATTCCATTGGTAGTATGACTATGTGTCTATGGAAGTCCGAATCAGGGTAGGTGTATTTGGTCTTAACCTGAGACTTGCACCGCTAATACTTGCGACAATCAATACGCTTTGGTTTAGGTCGTTTAGGGCTTTAACAGGTTCTGTGTACACCTCTTCTGGGTATATTGAGAATCGTAGTGAATTGGGTGTGATGTCGAGATGGAAGTATCACTCCAGTCATAGTGGAGATGATGATCACGTAGGATACGGAACTCGTTCTCTTATATGCTGCAGCTATCGGGATATTATGACTAGGTCATGTTTATCCGATTATAGAGACTAGTTACTAGAGATCCGATATGTGCTTTGTACGGGGCAAACACATTTCCAGCCCCAGACCTTGCACGTGACATCCGATTCTGGATCGAAATACGCAATACTACGTATATTTCGCCTGATATAGATCACATATTCCAGTAAGAATATTTCTGGAAAATTGGGTAGGCACGATACTTTGCTAGAAGCCAACCATGTCTTGTAAATCGGTATAAACGTAGTACTAGGTACGTACGTGTTCAGATAGTCCGACGATCAGATTTACTGTCAACATATCCGGGGATCTCATGGGTCGCTTCCCGAAGATTCACCGATGACGTATGACTCACACTTTATTAATCTGGGATTAATTAATAGAGAGAGATAATTAATCTGGGATTAATTACAAAGATATTTTATCTGGGATAAAATATTATTTAAAGAGAGAGAACGATTAATTTGGAATTAATCCAGAAAATAATATATTCGATATAATATACGAAATTGGATTTCGACGCGGAATTAAAATTAGATTTTAATTCGGGCGAACGAGTTAATTTAGAATTAATTCGTTAGCGACGTGAATAGTAATTTTGCTATGCATAATTATTTAATTACGTCGCAACGGAAAATTCGTTAATTTGGAATTAGCGAGCCCAAGCCCGGGAGTGTTTGCGGACGCACTCGCATTATGAATTAAAGTGCGGCCCACAAGTCACATCTAGCGTCAAATCACTAGTCAATCGATTGATGTGATGTCTAGTCATTTTGAGTGATTTGACAACATGTCATGAGTGATTGATGGTGGTAGTTGGTTGGCATTAATGCCTTGACTTTTTGAAAGTTGAATTTGTTTATTAGATACACAAATCATTAACAACAAAACACTTAACACATTTTACTCTCTCTTATTTTTCCTCTCCTCTCTCTCACGGTCTTAGACCACTTTTTCTTCTCCATTTTTCTGTCAAAATCCGAGAATACAAGGAGAAGCAATGGCGATTTTTGTGGCAAAAATTACCAAGTGTTAGCACACATTCGCGGTCTTGCAAAGGTGATAGGGAAACTGAATTGTGAGCTTGGAATCACAACACAAAGCTTGGAGGACCAAGATGACCGAAAATTTTGGAGGATAAAATCTGCCCACTGCCGAGAGCTTCTAGGAGGAGCACAAGGATTTTGTTCATCGCATCGCACAACCGATCAATGTGAGTATGATTCCGCCGTACTTCTTATGTATTCACATGTATTTTCATTGCTTAATTGATCTTGTGGAATGCTTAGAAACCCAACAATGGTATCTTGAGCCTAATTGAGCATGAAAATGATTTAGGGTTAAAATTGGGTAAATTCAATTTGAGCATGATTTGATGAAATTGTTTGATTGAGTATGCTTGAATGATGTTTAATTGAAGTTGGATTTGATCAATTTCATGAAAAGTTGATTGGATCAATTTTTGCCCAAATTTTAGGCTTGGCCGAAAATAGAAGAACCTTAGATGTCATGGTGATTTTTGTTTTTTGATTCATTGGATGAGTTGAAATCATTTGGGAATTGTTGATTTAGGATTTAATTGGATTGAATTCGGAATCGAACAATAAAACCCTACAATTGCCGTGAATGAAGAAGCATTAAATGATTGATTTTTTGGTTCAAATTTGTTAATTAATTATGGCATACACTTTGGTTAATTTAATTATGAAATTTGGAATTTGGAATTTTGAAATTAAATTAATTGGGCTTAAATTTGGAATTGGGCTTGTAAAGTTGTAATTGGGCTTAATGAGCTTGGTTGGGCCAAGTTTGGTTTAGGCTAATTTGTTGTATCCAATTGGGCCCAAAACCATTTCCATAAAGTCCAATTATGACTTAATAGACCTTTAATTTTAATTGGGCCTAATGGGCCTAAATTGGTTTCTTGGCAAATAAGGGTGATTCCTTAAATAGGCTTTGGTATTTGGGTTTGACCCATATTGACCAAAAGTCCATGCCTTAGAAATTAATTAAAAGCCCATTGGACTTTAAATTAAATAGACATTGGATGTTAATCGGGCTTTGAGACCCGTAACGATTAGATTTGGAATCTAAGTCGTAAAGATACATTAAAAGTATAAATATTTAATTTGGAATTAAATAAATGAATTAGTATTAAATGCAAATGAAATTGGATTTAATGTTGTAGTTTAATTTAATTCAAGAATTCGTACTTTGAGTATTTATTCGCAAAACGAGTTTGAATCGCGCAAAATCAAATAATTGTTTGAACATTGGATGGTCATTAAATTCAGATTAATTAATTGGATTAGATTGATTGATAACATGCTTGTGTGAATACATGGTTGCGATGCATGAATAATGTATATCGGATGGATATTAGATGGGTGGGGGCAATTTTAGAAATTGTTGTAATAAATTTAGAATTTATTAAATTGGACCTACGTGTCCAGCCTATTACCTCCTTACTCTTTGTATTTCTCTTCTCACCTATTCCCCTCAATGTAAATGAGGTTTCTTTAGAAGTGTTATGTAATCGGGTAGAAGTAATACTTGTGCTAGCGAGAGAGAGGAAATGGAGAGATTTGTTCTAGGAACAATGTGTTTAAATATCCATCCGCATATCATTATTATATTTATTTATATGTGCCTTATTATGTGTTTAGAATGCATATTTAAGGGTGTATGATGATTAGACCTTAACAAAGATAATTAATTAGTTGCCAATTACGCGAATTAACTATGTGACAAAGGAAATTGCTCTTTTATCATTTGTGATTAGATCACCAAGATATATAAATGATGAAAGGTCCATATGATTAGTTCCGAATTGATAAGATATGAGACAATATCAATCCATGAAGGTTTAATCATTAAATATCCCTAGTCGTAGTATTATCGAGATTGGACATCGATAATGCGGAATAGACTAGTATTGAACTTGTGCGTGTTATGGGAGCATAACAACATAGTTCTCATATATTTGGGTATAGGATACTCATGCAAGTGTAATAGGAGGTTGTGTTTACTGATGGTATGGAAACAGCTTCGCTCTGGATAGACCCCTCGGAATTCCATTGGTAGTATGACTATGTGTCTATGAAAGTCCGAATCAGGGTAGGTGTATTTGGTCTTAACCTGAGACTTGCACCGCTAATACTTGCAACAATCAATACGCTTTGGTTTAGGTCGTCCAAGGCTTTAACAGGTTCAGTGTACGCCTCTTCTGGGTATATTGAGAATCGTAGTGTATTGGGTGTGATGTCGAGATGGAAGTATCACTCCAGTCATAGTGGAGATGATGATCACGTAGGATACGAAACTCGTTCTCTTATATGATGCAGCTATTGGGATATTATGACTAGGTCATGTTTATCCGATTATAGAGACTAGTTACCGGAGATCTGATATATGCTTCGTACGGGGCAGACACATTTCCAGCCCCAGACCTTGCACGTGACATCTGATGCTAGATCGAAATACGCATACTACGTATACTACGCCTGATATAGATCACATATTCCAGTAAGAATATTTCTGGAAATTGGGTAGGCACGGTGCTTTGCTAGAAGCCAACTGTAGGCACTGCATTTTTGCATATAAGACCCTATGATGAGTCTCAGTTGGAGACACTACCTTTTAAGTCGAGGAAGTTGCGGGAAATGGACGTCGGAAGGGAATCATGATTTTATTAGATTTTATTCGCTTGTTTAGCTTCGGGCTCACTTGTTGGACTTCCGTTTTAAAGTACCTTGGCCCAAAAAACCCCGCAAACCACTTAACTTTAGCCCAAAACCCCCGCAAACCACTTAACCTTGGCCCAAAACCCTTGAAACACAACAAGCCCACCACCAAAAGCCAACCACACGCCCACCATAAGCCCACACACGCCCAAGCCCACTTAAAACACATCCAAATAATTTAAATACATATTTAACACATGGGAAAATAAAAACAAATTAAATAAAATCTAAATAATTGCCTACCTTATTAACATAAATCAAATATATTAACTTCCTAATTACACCAAATCTTGTCTCCAATCAATTTCTTGATTTCCTTGCATGACACTAAGAAATATCTTACCTTTATTGCATGATCTCTCATTCCTTCTCTAACAAGATTTAACCCTAGACTTTGCCTATAAAAGAAACACAATTTCAACCTTTCACCTCTCCTAGATCTCACGCCTAATACAAGAAGAAGAACCAATAATAATTCCTTCACTCTCCTCCCTTTATATTGCCGCAAGTATCACCACCTAAAACCCCACTCCATTGCCGCAAGTCCTCATCACACATAACCTAACTCCATTGCCGCAATACCCCTCATATACAGCACCTTAAACTGCCGAGAACACCCATCATACACAGCCCTCTTAGACTACCGAGAGAACCCTTCATAGAAACAGTCCACTACACGCCGAAACCAGCCCCAAACTACCTCATACACTACCGCAAATACCCTTTACTGACCAGCCCTAAACTGCCACCAATATCCTCACAAAACAGTCCCCTTTAACCCGAAACAGTAGCCTTTCACTACCTCTATACACCACCGAGAATACTCCCCCAAACTGCCTCCAGTATTACCGAAATTACCAGCCCAAGTACCCTAAAATAGCAGCCAAAATACCCCCAAAACAGTAGCTAAAATCACCAAAACAGTGAACAAAAACTGCACTTTAAAACCCTTAACAACCACCAAAACAGCAGCCCCTAGACCCTTAAAAAATGCAAAAAAAACAGTAGCCTTATACAACAAAAACAGTGACAAAAAATAGCAGTAAAACGGAGTCAAAATAGTAGCCCGAACAGCGAAACATCGAGAAAAGACATGAACCAGTGAACCAGAAAAGTTACGGAGCTTTAGCCCTTCCGATCACCGTGTAACGCCAGTCCAAAAGTCGACATAAAAGGTTAGACCTGAGGGCACTTTTCTCATTTATTTTTATCTATGTCTTAATTGTTTACTGAATTTCATTTGCATGAATATTGTGGAATGATGTGTGTTGTGGCCCTTGAATAAAATGGAAAATGTGTCGCCTCTTGTGGTATATAAGATGGAAATCCAGACATAAATTCCGTAGCCGAATCCGAATGGAAGGTAGTGCGGTCTGTACTTGGGATACAACTCCACGTACCACTTGAGTAAACGGTGCATATTTTGTTTTATGTTATTTTGATTCATTTACTATCCGCTATTTAATTTCTGCATTTTATTTGTTTGTGTAATGATGTGATAAAGCGCATGGGCTTAGCAAGTTGGATTAAAGGTCCTCCATGTCGAGGGATTAAAAGCCTACGGCCTACCTTTGCCACGATGCTTTGCCGCGCCGGATGATGTATATTCGATTGAATGTAAGATGTGTTCAATCGGGTATACGAAGTCCGATATTGTTGTCTTTACTTTTATATGCATTATGTTATTATGCGCATGGGCTTAGCAAGTTAGATAAAAGGTCCTCCATGTCGAGGGATTAAAAGCCTACGGTCTACCTTTGCCACGATGCTTTGCCGTGCCGGATGATGTATATTTGATTGAATGTAAGATGTGTTCAATCGGGTATACGAAGTCCGATATTGTTGTCTTTAATTTTATATGCATTATGTTATTGTGCGCATGAGCTTAGTAAATTGGATTAAAGGTTCTCCATTTGGGGGAAGAAAAGCCTAAAAGCCTACCTTTACCACGATGTTTTGCCGCGCCGGATAATGTATATTTGATTGAATGTAAGATGTGTTCAATCGGGTATACGAAGTCCGATATTGTCGTCTTTAATTTTATATGCATTATGTTATTGTGCGCATGGGCTTAGTAAGTTGGATTAAAGGTTTCCATTTGGGGGAGAAAAAGCCTAAAAGCCTACTTTTACCACGATACTTCACCGCGCTCTTTTATTACGTTGTTTGCCTTTTGTATGACATCTCCTTCCATAATCATGCATCATATTGCATTGCGCATGGGCTTAGTATGTTAGTCTAAAGGTTCTCCATTTGAGAAAAGAAAAGTCTAAAAGACTACATTTACTATAATACTTTGCCGCGCCTTTCGTTATGTCATTTACC
This sequence comes from Zanthoxylum bungeanum, assembly GCA_019454045.1. NCBI lineage: Eukaryota > Viridiplantae > Streptophyta > Magnoliopsida > Sapindales > Rutaceae > Zanthoxylum > Zanthoxylum bungeanum. The sequence continues at coordinate 64,046 of SKCR01040375.1, forward strand.
CTTTTGCATATCATTGCTTTATTTACACATGCATTGTAATATATTGCGCATGGGCTTATTGTGTTGGTCTAAATTTCCTCCATTTGAAGGAGGGAAAAGTCCAAAAGGCTACCTTTACCATGATATTTGCGGCGCCCTTATTCCATTGATTGCATCATCTACCTTTGTCTTAGCTTGATCTATTATCACTTGCGTATCCATGTTATGATAGCATTCGGGCATTATTTCTCGTGGTATATCGGATGGAAAACCATATATAAATTCCGTAATCGATTCCGAATGGACGGTAATGCGGTCTGTACTTGGGATACAATTCCACGTACCACTTGGAAAAATGCCCACGTATGTGTTTGTGTCAATCTTAGACATTATTTTCTATATCACATCATTGCACGTTTATTCTGTATTCATAATTGCCTCTTTAGTTATTTATTTTCATTATGCGCTTAATTGTCTTTCCTTAATATGCATGCTTGTATAAATGTTATTTGTTTGCGCTTCTGTGTCTATCAATGTGAAATTATATGTTTGCCGGCATTTTGATTTTCTTGATATCGCATGCTTGTACCGCTATGGTTTATTTGTGTTTCTGTATTCATGAATATTACGTGCTTATGAAATTATACGCTTGCCATTATTCCGATTCAATTTTATGCATGCTTGTATGATTATTGTTTGCTTGCGTTCCCGTATCCATGAATATAATGTGCTTATGAAGTTGTATGTTTATCGTCATTCCGATTTTCTTTTAAGCATGCAAACTTAGATATATGATATATGCAAAATTAGATATAAGCCTCATTTTTATGCATGTGAACTTAGAAAAAAATCTTTTTGAGCATATATGTTGAGTAGATTCGGTTAATTCATTGCACAAGTCATATCATCACAAGTGGCATAAGTAAGGGACCATTCTGAACCCAACGGTTTGAGGTCTTCCCTTGTGAGGGGTGAGTGCGGCCTTAAATCACATTTTCCCGGTTCACACCGGGTGGCGACTCCATGTTATTTCTCCTATTTAGTTCCCCCGCGGACTATTCCGTACTCCCAACCGAGCCGCGAGCCCGGAACAGCGTCGTCCACGTCTGTGTCCTACACCAACCATGTCTTGTAAATCGGTATAAACGTAGTATTAGGTACATACGTGTTCAGATAGTCCGACGACCAGATTTACTGCCAACATATCCAGGATCTCATGGGTCGCTTCCGAAGATTCACCAATGACGTATGACTCGCACTTTATTAATCTGGGATTAATTAATAGAGAGAGATAATTAATCTGGGATTAATTACAAAGATATTTTATCTGGGATAAAATATTATTTAAAGAGAGAGAACGATTAATTTGGAATTAATCCAGAAAATAATATATTCGATATATTTTACGAAATTGGATTTCGACGCGGAATTAAAATTAGATTTTAATTCGGGCGAACGAGTTAATTTAGAATTAATTCGTTAGCGACGTGAATAGTAATTTTACTAGGCATAATTATTTAATTACGTCGCAACGGAAAATTTGTTAATTTGGAATTAGCGAACCCAAGCCCGGGAGTGTTTGCGGACGCACTCGCATTGCGAATTAAAGTGCATCCCACAAGTCACATCTAGCGTCAATCACTAGTCAATCGATTGATGTGATGTCTAGTCACTTTGAGTGATTTGACAACATGTCATGAGTGATTGATGGTGGTAGTTGGTTGGCATTATGCCTTGACTTTTTGAAAGTTGAATTTGTGTATTAGATACACAAATCATTAAGAACAAAACACTTAACACATTTTACTCTCTCTCATTTTTCCTCTCCTCTCTCTCACGGTCTTGGAGCATTTTTTCTTCTCCATTTTTCTGTCAAAAGCCGAGAATACAAGGAGAAGCAATGGTGATTTTTGTGGCAAAAATTACCAAGTGCTAGCACACATTCGCGGTCTTGCGAAGGTGATAGGGAACCGACTTGTGAGCTGGAATCACAACACAAAGCTTGGAGGACCAAGATGACCGAAAATTTTGGAGGATAAAATCTGCCCACTGCCGAGAGCTTCTAGGAGGAGCACAAGGATTTTATTCGTCGCATCGCACAACTGATCAATGTGAGTATGATTCCGCCATACTTCTTGTGTATTCACATGTATTTTCATTGCTTAATTGATCTTGGGGAATGCTTAGAAACCCAACAGATAAATCACAGAGACAAGAATTTATGTGGTTCGGTGGAGAGTGGCTCCAACCTACGTCCATGGGTGAAATGGGTATTTTATTACGACTCGGGGTCTAGACCGGCCCGACCTACAAGTAGGGTTTAGAGCTTAGAAAGAGTAAAAAATACATGGGTCTTACTACTAGCCTGATACAATTCATTCCATTGGTCGCTTGCCGACATGATTTCCTCTCTCTCTATCACTAGTTTAGAAGCTCTTAAATCTTTTACAAGTTTAAAGATGTGAGATTTGCTATCCAAAAAACTCTCATTGAATCTGAAACTTCAACCCCTTTATATAGGCTTCAAAATTCACTATTCTACCGCCTATTATGTCAGCTCATGTCACTTTGCCATCATTTCCATCGCAACCTTCCTCAACTACCCATAAATGCGCCAACTAGAATAACTCATTTTACTGTCACTGCACTGACCTCTGGCGGCCTATGTCGGCTCTTCTCTGCTATTTCCATGCCACTGCACCACCTTATGGTGGCTGGCAGGGGCTACTTCCAATGAGAAGTGTTGATTTTCCCAAAATCGTCATTAGCCTTCTAGAAGCTTATCCTTTCAATTAAGGCATACATCACATGACTTCAGGCAAAACTTGTGATCTCAGCTTCGTTCCTCGAGTCGGTATACCGAGGTGAATGATGCTCGATCAAACTTCCTAACTTCTTTATCCCAGTCGGGTTCACAAACAGTGACCAAATTAGGTTAGCTTCCATAAATACTCAAATGCTGCCAAATCCAGTACTTATTCTCTAGGTCGGATTGATATCCCAACTTATTTTGTCACCAGCAAATTCTTCCATCGAGAGGACTCATTTGCATAATAAGGCCATGACCCTCTGCTTGAATTCAGTGTCTCTGAGCCCTTGAACCTTTATCATCCTCTCTTGGACAAATACAAATCCTATTCTACCATTCCTCGGCATTTAAGCTTCCTCGAGGTGAAAAACCACTATTAACATATGTCCCCCAGTTCTCGGTATCAACGAGTTAGAGAGTTAATATCGGGAACTTTATAAAAGATGGTGGTTCATTCTCTGCTTCCTATTAATAAATTGGCCATCTTTTCCACTAGGCTTTCTCTAACTAAAGAGGTTGATTAAGGCTAACTTTGGTTAGTCCATCCAATGGCTTCTCTGTTTAATGAAGCTCAGTTTGGCCTACCTTGGGCTGATGTATGCTCTTGACATGCTATGATCCCAGAAGGGAATGATATGTAAAGACCTGCAAAACAAACGACAAGCCACGAGGGAAGGCTCCCATCCTCGGGCATTCACCAAAACAGTAATGCCTCGGGGGAGAAATTCCAACCCGAGCCATCTAGGTCATTTGGCCACAAGAGAATGAACCATTCTTGCGCCAACACATCGTAACAGGACCTCGACGGGACGTAACCTAGCCCCGAGCCGATCTGACGAAGAGAGGTATTGGGGGAGAAAGTCTAACCCTAAGCCATCTAAGTCACTTGGTCGCAATTGAATGATCCATCCTTACACCAATACATGACAATAGGGCCTCAATGGGAAGTAACCGAGTCCCGAGCCGATCAATTAACCTGGTCACAAGGGAATGTTCCCTCTTTGTGTTAACACACTGCATGGCCTCGGTGGAACGGATGCAGCCCCGAGCCACTATAACCACTTGGCGACAAGGGAATATTCCGTCCACGTACTATTCAATAATATGGCTTCAGCAGAACAAATGCAGCCCCGAGCCATTATAACCACTTGGCCACACGAGAATATTCCCTTATTGTGCCATTCAACAACATGGCATCGGCGGAACGAATGCAACCCGAGCTATTTACAACCATAATCCATAAGGACCCGATGGAAGATTTTCAACCTCTGGTCGTCCTCGTGAACATTGGTAGCGGCGTCCCACACCAAGTCCCAATGAATATAACGGGAGTGTTGTATCACACACCCAGTAATGACCCAAAAATTTCAAGGTAATTGAGGCAGCATCCTACCCCAAGTTTCCTAAAAAAATAATATTGAACCTTACAGTCTAAAGTCCCGATGAATCGAGCTACGGACTGGAGGGGCGACCAACACCATAAGGAGATTTTCTCTATGCTAGGAAAAACCCCATGACTGCAAAACGCCATGGAGGCCTACTAGCCTTCCCCGTGTTATGCTTGGCACATCCCTAGGTAGCAAACACCACGGAGGCCCGTAAGCCCTCTCATTGCTATGTAAACTCGATGATACCATAGTACCTCACATATGTCTTCAATCCATACGTGCTATGATTACCTTGGGGCACCAAACACCACGTCGACTCTCTCACCGAGCTTGTTATGATACTTGAGGCACTTAACGCCACACAGGTCTTTTCGATTTATTTCCCAAAGGTGCAAGCAATTGGGTATTAACTCTCCAGCCCGGTGGTTTGATAATGACACCAGAGATCGATGTGCCAAAGAGGTGCGCACTTTTCCCACATGTCTTTCACCCCTTGCGTATTCCGATCATGAGTATTTTCGAAAAATACCGAGCACGCTTTTCCTATTCAAATAAACAACAAGCGTGTAAAGGTACGGGTAACTTATTTAAAAATGGGAAAATACTTCTTGTATTTCAGGAATCTACCGCCCATCTTACAAATCTTTGAAGGTCATTTAAAGAGAATCTATTGAAAATACCTCAGCGGCATCTCCGTATTCCATGACATATTGAGTCGGATGCCATACAGTTGTTCCAGGTGATAGGCTCCCGACCCGATCACCTTTGCTATCTATGTTGCCTCGCCCTCATGATCAATATGCTCGTTGAGGTAGCCATTCTTCACCAGTTCCCCAACTTATTCTTGTAGATCCATATAATTCTCCGTGCTATGCCCCCTTATGTGATAGTGGGCGCAATAGACCATTTGATTCCTCTTGTCTACCTTGAACCTCATCGGGTCGATTTTAATCAGCGGACCCTTATCTTTTATCTCACGAGCTATCTGCGTTAGAGGTCTGTTGAGGGCAATATATATAGTGTCCTCTACTAGATGAGCAACTCTGATCGGGCCGTTAGTCCTGGAGCCGGTTTTCTTGGGATTATAGACTTGAACTCTTGCTGGCTCGGTCCCGACCTTTTCCACCCACCGCCATCCTTTGGCGGTTCTCCTGCCTCAGCTGCTACCTCCTCGGGCTATCTTCTCTTCCTCCATCAATACAAACCTCATTTCCAGTTCCAAAACTGTTGGGAAATCTAGAACCCCCCGAATTCTGAGGTGGGACCACAACTTGACTGGCGCAACACTGGCCACAACAATCATCCTCACTCTATGAGGCTTTCTCCTTCTCACCTTTGGCTCCCTACATCATCAACCATTCTCTTCCCTCTAGCAATATCTTCCCTTGTCCGACTAGGCCCCTCATACGTCTGTTTTATCATTTTCTTCTCCAGTTTCTCAATCCTCTCCATCATGGCTTTCATGATGGTTTGATTCACATTCTAACAGAAATTTCTCATTCAACTTTTCCATCCATTCCACCGTTGAGGCCTCAAGAAATAGACTTGGTTGGCGGTTCGATTCGGGTTCGGAACCGAACCGAACCGGTCGGTTCTCGGTTTATTCTATTCAGTTCCACCGAAACCGTAAACCGAACCGGTCAGTTCTGGTTCCGATTCGAACCTTTTTTCTTATATAAAAAAATCGAAAATAATTTAAAATAATTTAGAATAGTTATGGTAGGGTTCATGTTGGAACCCTACGGTTCCGGTTGGAACCGTTCAGTTCTAGCGGTTCCAACCGGTTCGGTTGGGGGTCCAACCATAACCGAACCAGTCCTTTACGGTTCCTGTTCCGGAATCGGATCCAACCGGTTCGGTTCCGGTTCCGAACCGGAACCGTGGCCGGGTCTATCCTGAACTATAAGATTTTCGTCTCCTGTCATCGTCTTAGTGTGTTTGCTGTTTTTTGTACTCTCCCCCACAGACGGCGCCAACTTTTGACGGTTGATTTTCGTTTGAAGGATAATATGAGAAATTAACCCCTCGAATTAACCTCCCTTCTTAGTGAATTTGTTTAGTTAGTAGGGAACCAAAACAAACTTAGCAGGTAGACATATAAATAACAGAGACAATGATTTACATGGTTTGACGAAGAGTGGTTCCAACCTACATCTACGAGAGAAATGAGGTCTTTTATTAAGGCTCAGGGTCAAGATCGACCCGAGCTACAAACAAGTTTAGAGCTTATAAAGAGTAAAAAAACACATCAGGTCTTACAACTAGACCGTTACAATTTATTCCCTTGGTCGGTTGTCGACCTGTTTTCCTCTCTCTATCACTAGTTTAGAAGCTCTTAGCCATTTTACAAATTGAAAGATGTGAGATTGCTATCCAAAAAACTCTCATTGAATCTGAAACTTCAACCCCTTTATATAAGCTTCCAAATTCACTATTCCATCGCCTATGATGTTAGATCATGTCACCTTGCAATCATTACCATCGCAACTCTCCTCGACTACCCATAAATACGCCAATCAGAACAACCTATTTTACTATCATTGCACCGGCCTATGTTGGCTCTTTTATGTCATTTCACTGCCACTGCACCGCTCTATGGTGGCTGGCAGGGGCTACTTTCAACTAGGGCATACGTCACATGACTTCAAGCAGAGACTGTGATCCCAACTTTATTCCTCGGTTCGACATACTGAGGTAAATGATACTCGGTCAAACTTATTGACTTCTTTAACTAGGCCGGGTTCATAATAACCACCTCTGGTCGGCTTCCACAAACACTCAAATATTGTCAAATCCAACACTTCTTTTTTAGGTCGGGTCGGTATCCCTACTTTCTTTGTCACCAGCAAGTTCTGCACTTTTGAGGACTTCTCTACATAATAGGGTCGAGACCCTCTGCCTGACTCCAGCCTCTCTGAGCCCATGGACCTTTTAAGTACAAACCCTATTCTACCATTCCTCGATATTTAAGCTTTCTCGGGGTGAAAAACCACCATCAATAATTTATATCCTCGTACAAATCTAAATAAATTGTATCTTTTATAATTCAATGATACAAATTTGAGACAGATAAAAATATTGAGATTTACATAACAACATCCTTTTACTAAAATATATAGTTCTATAAATTTTACCATGATTTTTCTCGTCTTATCAGAACCATTTATTAATAAAAATTTCCTATGTCACTGTTTCTACTTTGTATGACAATATGCAATGGAGTCCACCCTTCCTGTTAGAACATAGAAGAGATTGTAAAGAAGCTAAGATATGCGACTAGATCAACAAAATAAAGGGATAAGGAAAATTTAAAATTAAACTCACATTATCTTCAACATTGACACCAACCTCGTAATTGATTAAAAACTTGATAGTCTATATGACACCGACTTGAACCGCATAATGAAGTGAAGTAGCACCATCATGTGTGAAGACAAACATATACATTCATAGCTCTTAATAATACCCATATGTGGAGACTAGAGAAGCTAGAAAGAATTCTGTAATGAAAATTTTAACTATCATCTTATCTTTGACAAATAGGTTTGCTTCTTTTCTTAAGAGATGACTAACTACAACCTCATTTTTACCAATAATTGCCTGGTAAAGAGCATTAAGACTATCTTGTTTCACTATATCAACTAACATTCATTGCTAAAGGTAAATACAAATAAAATAATAAAACACTAAAGAGGTAGACAACGATCACCATATAAAAATACAGACAGAGACATAGACATACCTTGTCAACACTATTTATATCAAGCCCAGTATCAAGTAGCTTATCCATATAAGGTATTTGCATGGATAGTGTGAGAGTCTGACGTGGCTTCTATTTTATTCTCTGAGTCAATAAACTGTAGTTTAATGCTTAAAACTACTTAAACAAGTGGTATGTAGTTCAACAAATGTTATCATTAAGAATTATAATC